>JARBWK010002570.1:0-14719 GCA_030556195.1 Anolis apletophallus
CTGGAACACAATACATCAGTTATCACAATTGTAGGAAAGAAAAAACTTTGGGTTATTGATGTCTCCATACCTGGTGACAGTCAAATTGAAGAAAAACACCAGGAAAAACTCAGCTGTTCTCATGACCTCAAAATCGAACGGCAAAGGTGTTGAGTTTCTGTATGGACCTGAGTACTGTTTTGGTCAATTAAGCTGGCTCTCTGTAGTTAAAAGATTCCAAGAGTCATTTGTTTCAAAAATAAAGCTCTTTAAACAAAATATGTGCAGGCACAACAATAGACAGTATGAGCAACATGTAAAACAAACAGTCTTACAGTTTAGTTCCATAAGAACAACATAAATCTTCCTTCCGTCTTCTTTTCGACGTCTTCTGCAAAGTTGCTGGCTTCTTCAAAACAAAATTCCTCACCCAAGGTCAGTCTCTCAGCTGCCTTATTTTATACAGGAATAGCTGCAAAACACCTACAGCTGTGACTTTTTCCAGCACCTTCTGGAGGCTTCTGGTTTCAAGTAAGTGTGTAACAAACTTACTCCAAGTAGTCCCATTTAAACTTAATACATATTTTACATTATTCTTACATTTTACAATATAATTTGCCCACTTACTGTAAGGACGCTCCAATTTTCCCCAGAAAGACGCTCACAATTTGCTGCTTCTCCAACAGGGTTTATTGCAGGTTCCACACTTTTAAAGCTAAGCAGTGTCCCTTCACCAACACCAGCCTTATATACAAATCCCTCCCCCATGCAATGTCCTGTGCATGTTGCACCATTTCCTCTGACTCAGCAAGTCCCAGAGAGGCATAGTAATTCCCCAGAGTTCCTTGGATATTGCATCATATCCCCCAGAGTTACAGTTAGAATTGGGGTAAAGGTCACTGGCTCCATTCTTGCAGCTGGATGTAAGTAGGACAAAGTTCATGGTTTCTCCTGGCGCAGCAGTTCTGTGGAGGTTTCATCATTCAGTTAGGGAAGGTTTGGATCTGTGCCAGCTTCCCTTAAGCTGACAGATTCTAATCCTGACATGATGCCCTCCTCCACCACATCCTCCTCCTCCCCCCTGGGGAAAAACAAAGCAAATTCAAACATCTGGTATCACCGGGCTCATGTACTTCTTTAGAAGGCTGCAGTGGAACGTAGGTTGAACCTTCCCCATGGTTTTGGGCAATATGAGTCTGTAGGACACCTCATTCACTCTTTCAGCCACCCTAAACGGACCGACATACTTTGGGCCTAATTTCTTAGAGGGCATCCCCACCTTAAGGTTCTGAGTCGACAGCCACACCAAATCCCCTTCTTCATACCCCTCTCCTTCCTGCCTATGCTTATCGCCGAACCGCTTGTAAGAGCCTTGCGCTTTCCGCAAGCTCGCTGTCACCTCCTTCCACTCTTCCAATGCTCTAGCCGACCATCCTTCTTCCTTATCATCGTGATGATAAACACCTACTGGCAGAGGAACCACCTCCTGCCCATATACTACAGAAAACGGGTCTTCCCAGTGGACGAGTGAACTGAGCTATTGTAAGCCATCTCTGCATAAGGCAAGAGATCTGCCCAATTATTCTGCCGGTCATTCACAAAAATCCGCAAATAGCTTCCTAGTGATTTTTGCGCTCTCTTAACCCCCTCCGTTACATGAAGGATGGTACGCGGGGTAGTTAACTTCTGGTCTGCTCCCTAGAGCTTCCAGGAACTTCTCCCAGAACTTAGCAGTGAACTGCACTCCTCGGTCACTAAGCACCTGCTCGACACCGTGCAGCCTATACACATGTTGCACATACAATTTAGCTACCGCTCCGCTGAGGGTAATCCAGTCAGCGGGACAAAATGAGCCTGCTTCGAGAACATGTCCAACACCGTCCAGATGTATCTATATCCTCTACTTGACGGCAGCTCCCCTACAAAATCAGTGCTTATATGTGTCCAAGGCCTTACCAGGGTAGCCACTACCTGTATCAACCCGGGAGGTTTAGCAGTGGAAACCTTCCCCCTAGCGCAAGCCTCACACCGACTCACATAATCCTTGATAAACTTCCTCATCCCTGGCCACCAGTATTTACCTCCTCACAGCCAACAATGTCTTGGTAAAACCCCAATGACCAGCGGTCTTGTGGTCATGGGCCAACTCCAGAATCTTACCTCTCAGCTCTGCAGGAACATATAGTTTAGTTCGGCCAAACCACAATCCATTTACCATTTTACACTCAGACTCATGGTTTCTTAACCAGTCATCCCCTGCATAACACTTCTGAAACTCTTTTAGCCCAGCTTTCCATCTCGGCTCCTCCCCCCTTCACCTCTATTTGGCCTGAGATCGGGTCTGTACTGCCAAACCCCACTGTTTCTCAGTAAACACCCTCTCCACACCAGGAAGAGGATCAGCTCCTACTGCTGGATACCTGGACAAGGCATCAGCGACCACGTTCTCCTTGCCCTTTATGTGTTTCAACACAAAATTGAAACGAGACAAATACTGCGCCCATCTCACCAACTTGGGAGATAACTTCTGAGGTTCTCGCAGGAACTGTAGATTTCTATGGGCAGTCAACACCTCAAAAAGGATGGACTGCCCTTCCAAAGTGGCGCCACACCTGCAGAGCATACCGGATCGCGAATGCCTCTTTCTCCCAAACAGGCCAACTCCTTTGTTGATCCCCAAATTTCTTTGAGAAGTAAGCACACGGCTTCAGCACTCCTTTATCGTCTCGCTGCAACAAAGCTCCTCCATATGCCCACGCCGAGGCATCACTTTGCACTATGAAAGGCTTCTCCGAATCAGGATGGGACAACAGGGGGCCCTTCTGTAAATGCTATTTTCAACAAGTCAAAAGCCTTCTGACAATCAGGGGTCCATGCCAACTGAGCTCCAGGGGATTTCACCTTGCGAGCTTCCCCTTTCCCCTTGGTCTTCAGTAAGTCCGTAAGGGGCAATACAATAGTGGCAAAATCAGAGATAAAAGCTCTATAAAAATTCGCCAATCCTAAGAAAGCTTGTAACTGCCTCCGAGTCCTCGGGGCCTCCCATGCCAATACATCTCTTACTTTGGATGGATCCATAGCCACCCCTGATCGACTTATCCTATATCCTAGAAAGTCAATTTCACTCCTGTTGAATTCGCATTTACTCAGCTTTACATACAGCTTGGCTTGTCGCAACCTTTCCAACACCTCGCGAACCAACTGCACATGCGCCTCCCTCGTCTGAGAAATGATAACAATATCGTCTAAATAGACATACACCCCCTTATACAAAGGGGGTGCAGAACCTCGTTTATTAAATGCATAAATATGCCTGGAGAGCCTGCTAAACCGAATGGCATAACCACCCATTCGAATAATCCGAGATGGCATGAGAAAGCGGTCTTCCATCTATCTGTTTCTCTCACCCGCACCATATGGAACGCATTGATAAGATCTAGCTTTGTAAAATACTTTCCTCTCCCTAACTGTCCCAACAAATCTTTGATTAAGGGTAGCGGATAACAGTTCACTGTGCTAATTGCGTTCAAAACCCCTATAATCGATGCACAGCCTCAGTTTTCCATCCTTCTTCTCCAGAAACAACACTGGTGCAGCAATCGGCGACTCTGATCTCCTAATAAATCCCTTTTTTTAAATAATCATCAATTTGTTCTCTAGCGCCAATTTCTCCTTCACTGACATGGGATATATCTTGGGTTTGGGCAGCACAGCACCTTCTTTAAGTATTACTTTACATTGAACATTACGGACGGGGGAGACTATCGGCTAACACAGGGTTAAACACTTCTGCAAAATCCGCATATTCCTCAGGAATCCTTCCTTCCCCTTGGAACCCTTTTCCGCTTCCGCAGACATACTTTCACTCACTTCTGGATGACATGCCACAGACCCCGCCCTCCAATCTATAACGGGATTCACTTGTTGGAGCCATGGCAATCCCAATATCACCTCATGCTCTTTAACAGGGGCTACCACACATTCCAATTCCCCCTCCCAAGGACCAACCCGACCTTTTAAATCTTTAGTCCCCAAGGAAATGGGCCCCCTTTACAAATGAACCATCGAGTTGAGAGAAATGTACAGGAGCAGGTAATATTCGAGTTTTACACTCTGAACTCTTAACTAATTCGGGGCAAATTATATTCTCTGAACACCCACAGTCTACTAGTGCCTTGTGCACTTGATAACCCCTCTTCTCTTTTAACTCTATTTCACAAACAACATTACGGGCCCTTTTCTCACCCCTTCAGCCCGTTCCATCTTTTTCACCCAAAGCCCCACTGGCTACAGCTGTCCGTCTGGAATCCGGCAACCTTTTCTGCTTGCACTGGGAAGCCAAATGCCCCGGTTTGGAACACACAAAACATAAGCCTCTTCCCATGGCCGGCCTCCGGCTACTGTTATCAACCTTCCGCCGGGACAGTCCTCCAATGTCGCGCTTGACATCGACTCTGGGCCTCCGCACCAAGCCTGGTGAAGTCTTACGACGCTGCACCTGGGCCAAGATTCCTTCCACGCTGCCAGCGAGTTGAATCCACCCGTCTACATCTCCCGGGTCGCTCGATGAAGGCACCACTCCAGCACCTCTTGCCGTAATCCATCTTTAAAAAGCTCCAGTAGTGTAGCTTGCGACCATTCAGCCACCTTCCCTGCCAAGCCCATAAATTCCTCGGCGTATTCCGTCACTGATCGGCTGCCTTGGGACAAACACCGGAGGGCTTCCTTAGCTTTGACTCTTTCCAAAGGGTCCTTGAAACGATTCTTCACCGCTCTAAGGAAACCTCTCAGGGTCCCCAAACAAGGATCCCTGCGGTCATGGCATTGTACATACCAATCTGCCGCTCTCCCTTTGAGGACAGCCCCCACGGCTCGAACACGGCTGCCTTCACTGGGATACAAGTGTCCATAATCCTCCATGTGGTCTCCAACTCCTGCCACAAAGAAGGCCACTTTGCACGCCTCTCCGTCAAACTCCACCCGAAGTGGTTCTTTGCGAGGCTGCATGTCTCCTCCATGGAACTGGGGTCTCTTCCCACTGGGCACATTTCCACCAGCCCTCTGGATTCCTCTCCCCATTCCAGCAGCCTTCCCCTGGTTACCTGGCGGGCTGTCTTCCCTCCACACTCCCATAGGAGATCTAGGACGGTTTCCAGTCCTCTCGCCATCCATCCGGGAATAGTAAGTAAAATCCCTCCTCCGGGCGGGCCCCACATGGAATCTTGGGCCGGACCCTCTGCCACATCTGGGAAATTCTTTGTAGTGTCTTCTCCATTGCACCTATGCGGCACTCTAATATTTCAACCCCCGTAGGGGATTTTGGCTCCGTAGTCTCACTGCCCTTAGCAGTTTCTGTACTACGCACCGCCTCGTCACGATAGGGTTTCCTTGGGTCTACCTGAGGGAATGCTCTCCATTCAGCTTCTCTAGACCCAGGATCTCCAGGGCCCACCTGAGGGAATGTAGACCATTCAGCTTCTCTGGGCCCGGTATGAGGAATACTCTCGGTCCATCTGAGCAGATGCACGCCACGACGCCACCCCTCCTCTGGACTGGCCTGGAACACCTACTTCAGGAACAGGGGCTATGTTCCAGCTGTCCAAATATTCTTCCTCATTCCATGACAACCTCTCCATCTCTGGGAAGGTTGAAGGGGGCTTAGCTTCTGTAAGGACGCTCCAATTTTCCCCAGAAAGACGCTCACAATTTTGCTGCTTCTCCAACAGGGTTTATTGCAGGTTCCACACCTTTAAAGCTAAGCAGTGTCCCTTCACCAACACCAGCCTTATATACAAATCCCTCCCCATGCAATGTCCTGTGCATGTTGCACCATTTCCTCTGACTCAGCAAGTCCCAGAGAGGCATAGTAATTCCCCAGAGTTCCTTGGATATTGCATCATATCCCCCCAGAGTTACAGTTAGAATTGGGGTAAAGGTCACTGGCTCCATTCTTGCAGCTGGATGTAAGTAGGACAAAGTTCATGGTTTCTCCTGACGCAGCAGTTCTGTGGAGGTTTCATCATTCAGTTAGGGAAGGTTTGGATCTGTGCCAGCTTCCCTTAAGCTGACAGATTCTAATCCTGACACTTACATTTTTAATCTCAACAAAAGGCTCTGGCATCAACTAGTCCAGGGGGTCCCAGCGGTCATTGGCACACTGGGTGCCCTGGCAAAAGGTCTCAGCCAGCATTTGGAAACCATAAACATTGACAAATTCACGATCTATCAACGGCAAAAGGCCACCTGACTTGGATCTGTGCGCATCATTCGAAAATACATCGCACAGTCCTAGATGCTTCGGAAGTGTTCGACTTGTGATTTTGTGATACGATATCCAGCATATAGATCTTGTTTGTTGTGCCATACTGTGTTTTTATGTCAGTAAAATAATAATAAAAACAACTTCATTTTTATACCCTTCCTCCATCTTCCCAAAGGGACTTGGGGCAGCTTGCATATGACACAAAGTGCTTAAAACTACGCATAAAATAAACACACAGGACAATACAGGAAGTGAAACCAAGAGCCTATGAAACAGCAGCTTAAGCTCCGAAAAGCACCCAATAACCTGTGGTGACAACAGCCATAAAACTGTAAACGAGGACAAGGGAATACTGGTGCAAATTGTAGCTGAGGAACAAGGGCATGGGATGAAAGCGCAGCGCTGTCCAGAAGTTGTCCCATTGAAGTTGTACCTCAGCTAACTTACCTTATAGCCATATTGTTTTTACGTAGTGTATAAGTATGTTGTTATTGTTTTTACTGATGTTTTAAACTCTATGTGTTTTGCTGTTTTAATTGTCTTTGTCCCTTGTAATAGTCCCTTGGAAGCCGCCCCGAGTCCCCAAGGGGAGATGTTTGGCGGGGTATAAAAATAAAGTTGATTGATTGATTGATTGAGAGAAGGCAGGGCAATCCATGGCCCTAAAGCACTTGCAAAACGAGGGGGTGCTGGTGCTTTGCTTCTAAAGTGTTGCTAAAGTTCTGGGGGTGAAAATTTCAGAACTCTAACAAAAGTTCTGTGCTATGTGTTTTGTGTAAACTGCCCCGAGCCCGCCGGAAGGAGCGGTATATAAGAATGAATAATAAATAAATAAATAAATAAAACTTTCAAAATCTCATTATTTCGTTACTGGCAATTTTTATGACAGAACCAATTAGGAACTGCAATTTATAATGAACTAGCTTGGGGACCCGGCGGTGCCCAGGTCATTTGAGAAAGGCGTTGTGTGCCAAGGTTGGTCCTTATCATAAGTGTACATGGCTCGTAGTGGTTTCAGGAAGTTAGTGAAGGTACTGCGAGTCCCATTATCCATGGTGTACCCTCCAAAGTGCAGCAGGATGTAGAGTGGGTCATAGAGGCTCTGTCTGCCAAGTTTGGCCTGGATCGATCATTATTGGGAGTTGCAGTGGTCTCCTGAAATTATTGAAGGTACTGCAAGTCCCATCATCGGTGATCCACCCTCCTCCAAATTGCAGTAGGATGTTGCTTGGGTCATGGGGGCTCTGTGTGCCAAGTGTGGTCTGTATTGGCGAATGGATGAGGGTTGCATTGTTGTCCGGAAGTGAGTGAAGGTACTTCAAGTCCCATCATCTGTGGTCCATCTCAGACCGAACTGCACCAGGATGTAGAGTGGGTCATGAGGGCTCTGGGTGCCAGGTGTGGTGTTGATCAGTCATTGGATTAGGTTTGCAGCAGTCTATGAAAGTGAGGGATGGTACTGCAAGTCCCATAATCCACAGTCTGCTGTCCTCCAAACTGCAGCAGGATGTAGAGTGGGTCATGGGGGCTCAGTGTGGCAAGTTTGGTCTTGATCCATCATTATTGGGAGTTGTAGTGGTATCATGAAATTTCTGAAGGTACTGCAAGTCCCTTAATCTGTGGGCCACCCTCCTCCCAATTGCAATAGGATGTAGATTGGGTCATGGGGGCTGTGTGTGCCAAGTGTGGTCTGTATTGGCGAATGGATCAGGGTTGCATTGTTTTAGGAAGTGAGTGAAGGTACTTCAAGTCCCACCATCCGTGGTCCGTCTCACTCCTAACTGCACCAGGATGTAGAGTGGGTCATGAGGGCTCTGTGTGCCAGTTTTTGTCTTGATCAGTTATTGGCTTAGGTTTGCAGCAGTCTTGGAAAGTGAGAGGGAAGATACTGCAAGTCCCATCATCCCTGGTCTGCCCTACTGTAAACTGCAGTAGGATGTAGCGTGGGTCACTGAGGCTCTGTGTGGCAAATGTGGTTGTTGTAGGTGTTTGTTGGGGGGCAGTGGTCCGTGGTAGCAGAGGGGTGTGATAGTACTACACATTCCATCATCCATTGCGGGCCACCCCCCAAACCTCACCAGGACATGAAGGCGACTGTCCTGGTAATGTGTGCCAAGTGTGGTCTCGTTCAGTAATTGGATGAGGGTTGCAGCAGACTTGGGAAGTGAGCATAGGTACTTCAAGTCCCATAATCCATGGTCCGCCCTCCAAAGTGCACCAGGACGTAGCGTGGGTAATGGGTGTGTGTGTGCCAAGTGTGGTCTGTATTGGTCCTTTGAGGTGGCCACAGTGGTCTGTGGGAACCAAAGTGTAGGAATGTACTACAAATCCCATAATCAGTGGTCTATCTCCCCAAACCGGACCAGGACATGAAGGGGGTCTGGGGGGTTATGTGTACCAAGTTTGGCGCAGGTCCATCACCCACGCTGGTCGCTGTGGCCTGTGAAAGTGGCAGCCAATCAGAACGCTGCCACATACATACAAACCCACATACAAACATACATACAAACATTCTGCTTTATTATAGATAGAGATTATAAAAAGTTTTGTTCCGAAATTATCCCCACCAGAACTTCAGCAACACTGCAGAAGCAAAGCACCAGCGCCCCCTGGTTCTGTAAGTACTTGAGGACCATTTAGATCCATGGGTTGCCCGCGCCTACTGCCTCGTTTCCTCTATAGCTGCTCCATGGGGTTCATCACAGACGTCATTATCAAGAGATTCTGTTCTGGCTGCTATTAATACAGTAGAGACTCGCTTATCCAATCTTCAGCTATCCAACGTTCTGTATTATCCAACGCGGATCCACAGGTGAGGGAAGTGGAGTGTATATTTACCTGTGGAATAATGTTTATGGCGAGAGAAATAAAGAATTATTGACGTTTAATAGGCTTTTCCTTAATCTCTCCATATTTGCGCTTACCCAACATTGCCTGTATATGTGCATTGTGGTCTGAGTCCCCTGCGGGGTGAGAAGGGCGGAATATAAATGACTTAAATAAATAAATAAATAACATGACTTTTGGTTGTTTATTCGTTCAGTCCCTCCTGCCTCTTGGTGCCCTCCTGTCCAAGGCCAGGCCAGAGCTCCTCCCTGTCAGCCGTGGCCACCCCCGGGGCTCCTTCAGATCAAGCTAGTCCCTTCAAGGACCCCACCCGCCTTGCCCTTGGTCAGCCCCTCTTCCCTTTTCCTTCCCTTTCCCCCAGCATCATTCCCTTCTCCAAGCTTTCCTGTCTTCTCACGATGTGCCCAAAGGACTACAACTTTGTCTCTCATCTCCTTCCCTCCAACGAGCACCCGGGCTCTCTCCTAGAGGATGGACTGGTGGGATCTTACTGCGGTCCAAGGCACTCTCAGAACTTCTCCTCCAGGGAGATGACAAGGGCTATTGACACGATCGCTCCAGAACGCCCCCTCTTGAGTAACCGAGCTAAACCAGCTCCTTGGTTTACTGAGGAGCTGGCAGCAATGAAGCGAAAAAAGAGGAGGCTAGAGTGCGTGTGGCGTCGGAAACGGAGCGGATCAGCTCAGGCGCGCCTGGTCTCCTATTTGGGGACCTATGACGCAGCAACAAAAGCTGCACAAAAAACATCTATTGCGGCCAAGGTGGCCGCCACGAAGAACCGTCCAGCGGAACTGTTTCGAGTAGTTAGGGGTCTTTTAAATCCGCTACAGCGCGAGATCCCTGACGGCTCGGCGGTACGCTGCGATGAATTTGCCAAGGTCTTCGTGGATAAAGTGGCTCTGATCCGTTACGATTTCGATACCACTTTAACGGCAGTCTCTAGAGGCGAGGCCCACCACATGCATCCTAGACCCCTGCCCATCCTGGCTGATAGAGGAAGCCAGAGGGAGTTTGGCAGAGTGGGTGAAGGTGGTGGTTAATGCCTCCCTTCGGGAAGGCAACATTCCAGCCAGCTTAAAGCAAGCTGTGATAAAACCGCTGTTGAAGAAACCATCACTGGACCCCACTCAATTAGTGAACTATCGGCCAGTTTCCAATCTCCCCTATTTGGGCAAAGTCATGGAACGTGTGGTGGCTTCGCAACTCCAGGGGTTCTTGGTAGACACTGATTATCTCGATCCGGCACAGTCTGGCTTTAGGCCGGGACATGGTACTGAAACAGCCTTGGTCGCCTTGGTAGATGATCTACGCCGGGAACTTGACAGGGGGAGTGTGTCCCTGTTGGTTCTGCTGGACCTCTCAGCGGCTTTCAATACCGGTATCCTTCTGGGTCACCTTGCAGATATGGGGCTTGGGGGTACTGCTCTGCAGTGGCTCCAATCCTTCCTGGAAGGTCGTACCCAGAAGGTGTCATTGGGTGACACCTGTTCGGCTCCACAGCCGTTGTCCTGTGGAGTCCCTCAGGGTTCAGTTCTGTCCCCGATGTTATTCAACATCTACATGAAACCGCTGGGAGAGATCATTCGGAGTTTCGGAGTAAGGTGTTATCTGTATGCAGATGACGTCCAGATCTGTCACTCCTTCCCACCTGTCACCAAGGAGGCTGTCCAGACCTTGAACCGGTGCCTGGCCGCTGTGTCGGACTAGATGAGGGCTAGCAAATTGAAACAATCCAGACAAGACAGAGGTCCTCCTGGTCAGTCGTACGGCCGAACAGGGCATAGGGTTACAGCCTGTGTTGGATGGGGTGACACTCCCCCTGAAGACGCAGGTTCGCAGCTTGGGAGTGATCCTGGATTCATCGCTGAGCCTGGAAGCCCAGGTCTCAGCGGTGGCCGGGGGAGCTTTTGCACAGTTAAGACTCGTGCACCAGCTGCACCCGTACCAGTCTGATCTGGCTACGGTCGTCCACGCTCTGGTCACATCCCGAATAGATTACTGCAACGCACTCTGCGTGGGGCTGCCTTTGAAGACAGTTCGGAAATTGCAATTAGTCCAGTGGGCGGCAGCCAGATTGCTAACGGGAGCTACATACAGGGAACATACCACCCCCCTGTTGTGTCAGCTCCACTGGCTGCCTGTCCAATTCCGGGCTCAATTCAAAGTGCTAGTTTTGACCTTTGAAGCTCTATACGGTTCTGGCCCAGCTTACTTGTCCGAACGCATCAGCCGCTATGTCCCACCTCGTAATCTAAGATCATCCGGGGAGGCCCTGCTCTCACTCCCGCCTACGTCTCAGATGAGGCTGGTGGGGACGAGGAATAAGGCCTTCTCGGTGGTGGCCCCCCGCCTGTGGAATGCGCTTCCTATTGATGTACGATCCACCACATCCCTCCTGGCCTTCAGGAAAACAGTAAAATCCTGGCTGTGGGACCAGGCATTTGTACACCAGCACAAGGCAGCATTTTAGATTGGTTTTTAATGAAAGTGGGTGATTGTGGCCAATGTTTTATGGACTGAACATTGTTTTAATCCAGAGTGAATGTGTATGGTGCTAATGTAGTTGTATTTTAATGTATTTTTAATGTATTTTAATTGTTGAAGTGTTTTGGGGTTTATATTATTATGTGGGCATCGAATTGTGCCGTACTGTAAGCCGCTCTGAGCCCCCCCTTGGGGGTTGAGAAGAGCGGGGTAAAATCCCGAAATAAATAAACTGCAAATCCCATCATCCGTTGTCCATACTCCCCCAAACATATTGTTTTTGTGATTAATCACTATGCTTTAATTAGGTTCAATTTGTAACAATGAAAATACATCCGGCATATTAGAGATTTGCATTAGAATCCATAAGTGTAGCAAAATTATTTATGAAGTAGCAACGAAAATATGGTTGGGGGTCACAACATGAGGAACCTTATTTAGGGGTCACGGCATTAGAAAGGTTGAGGACCACTGTGCTAAAGGGTCACGACAGCCTCAGAAGCGGGCGATTTCGCCGCTTCTGAGGCTGGCGTGACACTTTAGCAGGAAGGGCGAAGCCATGGAGGGTTCCCCTTGGCTTCGCCCTCCCTCCTAAAGGGTCACGCCAGCCTCAGAAGCGGGTGAAATCGCCCGCTTCTGCTGCCCGGCATGACACTTTAGGAGGAGTTGGTGGGGCTGGGGGTGGGGCCAGGGGTGGGGCGGCCCCCCAGGTCATCAGTGACCTGAATTCCGGCCCTTGGCCAGTTAGAAGTTGGACAGCCCTGGGTTAGTACATAGAGATGTATAGTATTGGTATACCGTCACTTTCGTAGTTTCCTGTTCTGGCCGGATGAAGAAGGGCTGGCAAGCAAGGAACGTGCTTCTTGCAGCGTGCTGAGATGTGAGTGACGGTTGATTTTATTTTCTTAGTCAGAAACGTATCCATTTCAGTGGTCATTACAAAGGACGTGATCCTGAGTGAGCACGCTGTCCTGCTTGTGTAACAGACGCGGCTGAGAGGCTGGGATGGGGGTGGTGGGAGTGAATCTCTGGTCAGGATTCTCTGGTCAGCAGCAGCCGGGGAGGCCTGGGGGGCGGGGAAGGGGACTCGCCGTGGCCTGTCGTGATTCCACCCCCTGGACCGGGTTCCCCACCCCACAGTCCACAGCGTTCGAGGGATTTTACCTGAAGGTGGGGTAGATGAAGGAATAGGAGAAATCCAACCCCAAATAGTCTTCCAGGAATACCTGGCCGCTCTGAACGAATTCAAGTCCACTACATTCAAGAGAACCGAAGGAATTGGAGGAAGGAAGTCATTTCGGAACCTCTGGGGATCACCTTGGAGGCTTCTTGGGGAATGGGAGAAGTCCCAGCCGATGGGAGGAGGGCCAATGTGGTCCTGACCTCTCTTCAGGAAGGGAAAGGAGGACCACCCAAACCATTGCCATTTGGCAAGCCTCACATTGATACCAGGCCAGATCCTGCAAAACACCATTAAGGAAGAGGTCTGCAAATGCTTGGAAAGGAATGCGCACTGTGACTGCAGAGAGCCAGCTCATTTGCAGCTTCTGATGCATTTCCGGAAATTGTGTAATTCTTACTATTCTTACTGGGATTTTATGTGTATTGTTTTTATACTTATGTCATATATTTATACTTGTGAACGGTGTCTTGTGGTTAATAAGCAGCACCACTTTAGTGCTTCGCTGAGTCCCCTGGGGAGGTGGTGGCGGGGTACAAATAAAGATTCATTTATTAATTATTACTATTATTACATAATGCGATTATTGCTTATAGTCAACACGGATTGATCAAAGACAAGTCACGCCAGGCTCATCCGATCCCTTTTTGTGATAGAGTGACAAGCTGGGTAGATGCGGGGAAGGCTGTGGGTGGAGCGTGTCTGGGTTTCAGGAAGGCCTTCCTTGGACAAGGCCCCCCATGACCTCCTGGCAAGGAAACCAAGAGTCCAATGTGGGCGAGGCACAACTACGGAGAGGTGGGCCTGGAATTGGTGACGCGAAGGAACCCCGAGGGTGGTCCATTCTCCCCAAGGCTTTGTCCTCTTCCTCTTGGGAAGAAGTGGTGAGTGGAGGGCCATCAGGAGGGTTCCCTTCTGGGCCTGGGGATGCGGGGTGTGTGTGTGTGTGTGTGCTTACACAGGGAGAGTCCGGCCTCCGAGAACAGGCCAAAGTCACCACTGAGCAGGAGGCACCCATGCCCCCCAAACCGACACTGCTGGTTACCATTAAAGCTCTATACGGTTCTGGCCCATCTTACTTGCCCGAACGCATCAGCCACTATGTCCCACCGTGTAATGTAAGATCATCGGGGAGGCCCTACTCTCGCTCTCGCCTACTTCTCAAATGCGGCTGGTGGGGACGAGAGACAGGGCCTTCTTGGTGGTGGCTCCCCGTCTGTGGAATGCACTCCCTATGGATATACGATCAACCCCATCCCTCGTGGCATTCAGGAAAAAAGTGAAGTCCTGGTTATGGGACCAAGCGTTTGCACATTAGCACAATACGGCACTTTAGATTGGACTGAAATGGCAAACTGGTGGACAAGACCCAATGCTTCTATTATGGACGGAATACTGTTTTAACTGATGTGAATATATATGATGTATTTTAATGTTAATTGTATTTTAACGAATTTTAATGCCTGCTGTATTTTAATGTATTTAATTTCAACTGTTTTGGGGTTTTTATTATATGTATGCTGTGTTGGCATCGAATCGTTGCCGTTGTGAGGCCGCTCTGAGTCCCCCCTCCCTCGGGGGTTGAGAAGAAGCGGGGTAGAAATGGTGGAAATAATAATAATAATAATACCATGAACAGCAGCTTGGGAGGCGCTGAACAGAATGCGCTCTGGCCCCACGAGAGGCCAGAAATGGGGCCGCAAAGTGGAGTCCACGGCAGGAGAGAACAGGCATCAACAAACCACCGACTGCAAGGCAAGCTGAGGGTGGGGTGGAATTTGCATGGCCCCGCCCACTGCCCCTCCCTTGACCCTTTGCATGGCCCCGCCCACTGCCCCTCCCTTGACCCTTTGCATGGCCCCGCCCACTGCCCCTCCCTTGACCCTTTGCATGGCCCCGCCCACTGCCCCCTGACCCTTTGCATGGCCCCGCCCACTGCCCCTCCCTTGACCCTTTGCATGGCCCCA
>JARBWK010002571.1:0-14718 GCA_030556195.1 Anolis apletophallus
CAGAAGAGCTTAGCCACCTAAGCTCTTCTTTACCAGAACTAAGTAAGCATTACTCTAATTCCACCCTCAATATTTCACAGAATTCTCCCAAAAGCATAACTTTGGGTATTTGATACTATTAAACCCATAGTTCCTTGTTCAACTCCTTTCTCATATGAACAAAGTCTTTCCCTGTTGGCTGTTTCTACAGTGGTGGCAGTGGGGCTAAGAAGCAACCAAGCATTAATGCAGCAATTTCAATTTTATAATAGAACTCTATAATGAATTAATTTTCATTAGATTAAAGTGATTAGCTATAGCAAATACTATTTTGAGCATTCAGTGCAGCATAAGCAGGGTTCTGTTCAAATGATATATACAGAACTCCCAAAGCCAGAAATATTATGGATGTGAAACAACAGGTGCACAATGAGGTCTTTCAAAAATATATACAAATCTTTTAATCCTGATGTCTTAAACTGCTTCTTGCCTAGAAAAGGAGGTACTGCAAATGTTGCATTTAAGGAAGAAGATCTTTTGTGGTTGTTGTTTCCACTACAAAAAAGCAAAACAGAGGGGAGAGGGAGGGAGGGTGGAAATGGCCATATTTAATTCCTTGTAAAGGTTAGCCATCTATTTTGTAAAATGGATTCCTTGGGGCCCTCAAAACAACTTGGCCAATTTTGCGTAGAAACAATACACAGACGAAATAAAGGGAACAGGCTCCTTTGAACCAGCAGCTGCACTGCCTGCCGCTCTCTATGACAAGCCAGCCAATTCCATGAGGAAGTGGAATGAGCACAAGATATAAAAAGATCAAAATTGTCTGAACCAGCAGCTGTCCTACCTGCAGCACTTAATCTTTCCTGTCAATCTGTTTCAAACACAAATTCCTCAAGCTAAGAGGACTAAGAGGCTTTTGCTCACTGCTGATCCTGGGAGAGAAGGCATTCCCATTCTCACTTCACATTTACTGGAATGCATAAGCAGTAGACACAGATAGGTTGTTTGTGTTGTGGGGGATAGTAGTGAAAGAACTAACTTTTCTTTAATTTCGGAAGAAATTTAAAAAGGCATTTTGGATCAGGTAATTTGAATGGGTTCACCCATCTCTACTTATAATATTTACATGAATGCCTACTCTTGAAAGATGTTTCTCAGTTTTGGGTTTGCCAAACCAGTAGAGTGTGTAGCCGGCACCGTGTTCTTTAAGGCTGTCTTCCTCATGGAGACGAACTTCACTAAGAGCAGCAATGTCAATATTAAGCCATGATAGTTCATGGGCTATTAGAGCAGAACGACACTCAGGACGTCCACTATCTGCAGAATCTTGCATGGTTCTGATGTTCCAGCATGCAAGTGTCAGTCTATTTGCACCTTTGCAGGCAGGTGTTGGCTTTTGTTTCTTTGTCTTTTTGTTGCTTTGCCACGGTTAGCCAACCAGGTAGATGGAGATGAGCTTTCGTTAGACCACCTTTTCTAGGCCCCTCTCCATATGGAGCAAGCAGTACTCTCCTTAAAAAAGGCTTCTTGGTCATTCAGGATGCTGCCGAACAAGACTGTCATCTCCCGGGTCAGTCTCAAGCGACCAAAGTCCTGAACCGCCTGCTTGCAGGGTTGGGTTTGCGGCTTCCAGTGCATCTTTACACCTGCCGTTTCGTCCCTCGCCTATCGCTACAGGGTTTTTTCAGAAGTTGGATGTGTCCTTTGAGCCTGTACCATAGATTTTTCTGGTGGAGCGCAGCATGCACAGAACTGGCCTCACCCTTTAAACCAAAGGTTCGTCTGCCGGGGCCTAGCAAGCTTGGATGGTGGCAGCGAGGTCCTCAGGTCGTAGGTTTGGTTCGAGTTTCCTTCTCCTAGATGGTTGACCTTACAGGGTTAGATGAGCACCATCTGCCCGGGTTTGAAATTAGAGTTTTCCTTCTCTTGGGATGGTTGCCAAAAGGCTCGAGAGGCCATCCTGCCGTTTGACGCTCTTTGTCAGACCCTTCGGTTGTGACCTGTCTGGCATGGGAGGCCCTATGAATGGCAGAGTTGTTAAATACGTGACTATATATGAAGTGCTGCTTGGAGTCATATCGGTTTAGCTGTAGGTTGAGATAAAAAAATTAAAAAACAGTATTTAGAAATGGCTAAAAAGTGTTCTGAAATCAAAAAAACTGCTGATGAGAATCTTAAACTGACAAGGAAGCTCTTCTTATTCTACACAAAATTCACATGTTACCTCCACCACCACCCTTTTTTTACACAGAAAATAGAATATTCTGCACTGAAAACAGCACTTTCTTGTGCAAAAAAATGTGACATTTCTGCAGAATATGTCCCTAACTATAGTCCTTTCTGCACAGGAAACAGTAATTTCATCACCTAAAATGACGTTGCACAGTTTTCAAAATTGCACAATTTTTAGATACTTTCTTACTCTGAGAAGAAAATTCCCAAGCCTAGTCATTTCTTCCCTTGAAAACAACTTTAGGAAAAACTTACATCCTTTCTTAAGGGTCTCATGCATTTTCCAGATGGTTCACTTTCAGAACTATTAGTATTCAGAACCAACAGACTTGCCCTTATGCAAATAATTAAATCAAGGTGCACTATCCATAGACAACTGTCACAATATAGTACAACCCCTGTAACAGAGATTATGTTCCTAAATTTACCATGGAAAAAACCATGGATAATATTGAACTCTATTGAAATGAAAGAAATCTACCAGACATTACCACAGAATAATTCTGGGAGACCTAGAAAAGTCGTCTGGCAAAAACATACCACAGAATCAGCTGGAAATCATAGAATTTCCTAGAGAGGACATATTTTGTCTGACATGAGAAGGTGAGAAGGTACCAATCTCCTAGGAAAGGGAGATGGACCCTGCCATCACTTCTTGTTCCATATATACACACAACTAGGATTCTCAGCTTAAGTCTATATATTTTTTAAAAATATTTACAAATTTACAAGCAGATTTGGTGGCAACATGAGATAGATTCTTCTTAGTGATTGTTCTTAGGGAACAAAAACATCCCCTTCTACCATCAGACAAATACAGTTTTCATTCTGATAGGCTTTCAAGAACTGCATGTTTCGTTAAAAAAAGTCCTTGCCATAGCGTAGCCCTTGCCTTGAGTGTGGGGTCCCCCAAGGGGCCATCCTCTCCCCTCTGTTATTTAACATCTAGATGTGTCCACTGGCCCAACTGTTGCGTAGTTTTGGTCTGGAGTGCCATCAGTACGCTGATGACACCCAGCTGGTGCTGAGGATGGAAGGCTGGCCGGACTCCGTACCCGATTATTTCCACCGATGCCTTGAAGCCTTGACTGGGTGGATACGAGCCAGCAGGTTGAAGGTGAACCCGTCGAAGACAGAGATCCTATGGCTGGGTCCTCCGAGGGGGCTGGAGCTCCGACTGCCTGTTATGGACAGCGAGGCAATTTGCCTGTCATCCCTTGTAAAAAGCCTGGGGGTCCAATTGGACCCTCTGCTCACAATGGAGGCTCAGGTCTCCACGGTGAGCAGAGCGGCATTTTCCATCTGTGCCAGGCCAGGCAGTTGGCACCTTACCTCTCTGGGAATGACCTAGCCACGGTGATCCAGGCCACGGTCATCTCGAGGCTAGACCACTGTAATGCCCTCTACATCGGCCTTCCTTTGTCGGTGATCCAGAAACTCAAGCTAGTGCGGAATGATGCTGCTCGACTCCTGGCTGGAGTGGCATTGACGTGTCACATCACACCAGTCCTTCAGCGTCTGCACTGGCTTCCCATTGAGTACCGGGTTGCCTTCAAGGTGTTGGTGTTAACCTTTAAGGCCTTACATGGTCTGGGGCCAGCGTACTTGAAGGACTGCCTTTCCCCGTACATTCCAAAGAGATCACTACGGTCTGAAGACCGAAATCTCCTGGAAATCCCATCTATCCGAAATTGCTGGCTATCATCCACGAGGCAGCGCGCCTTCTCGGTGGCAGCACCCAATCTATGGAACGCCTTACCGGAGGAGGTTCGAGCTATAACAGACCTGCCCTCCTTCCGAAGGGCTTGTAAGACCAACCTCTTCCAGCAGGCATTTAGCCTCTAATCAGTCTGTAATTGGCCCGGCCTACTCACCTCCTTTCTGCATTAGTTTAAATTGTTTTACTGTGTTTTAAACTGTTATTTTATGATTGTTTGTGTTTGTATTGTGAACCACCATGAGCCATTGGGAATGGTGGTATACAAATTTTAAATAATAAATAAAATAGAGTTTCATGGCGCTCTTAAATATATTGTTTTAAATTCTTTTTAAAATGCATTTTTTTAAAAAAAATTAGTCTTTTCATATTTTAGCTATTGTAGATTCTAGTTTTAGGTTTTAGGCCACATTGATTTTGAAGGTAAAAAAATCAGGATTTAAATGGTGTTGTAGATCACAATGGAGTAGTATCCCAATACCAAACAAGGTTAATTTGATTCAAGGGGCTCTGCAACAAACTATTAAGGCTACAGTTGGAGGGGGAAAACTGACATATTAAAGAGCTACTGTTTTATCAGAATCAATAGTTTAGAAAGTGTGTGCATTGTAGTCACATCATAGATACTTGTAAGTGTAGAGACAACAGATCGAAGAGCTCCCTGACAACAAAGAGGTCAATTATTTTAGTTTTGATTCCCGGAGCTATGCAACTCTAGTCCAATTTGTGGTTTTCAGATCGGATCTTCGATCACAGGCAGGCAAATCTTTTGTTATGCAAGCCCTGCTCCATTTACAAATGCATGGAGTCTGACGTGTCATCACCTTTTATATATAACCCAGAATTCTTTTATTCCTTTTAGAAGAAATCTGTCATGAAGGGAAAACTGAACAGCTTCACATGATCTTTTAATTAATAATATTAGCAGCCAACTGTCAGGAAACACATGAGATCTATGTCATAAGGGGGAAATACAGTATTGCCTTTACATCCACAGAGGATAGGTTCTTGAAAATTACCATAGAGTCATGCTGGTGAACCTAGAAAATTCTAAGAGAAATCTGTATAGCATTCTTAACTAGTCTTTACTACAAGTGTGATCCTCACACACCCCCTTACCTATGGGATCAAAGACATATCCTCTCTAGGCATCCCCTAGATCAGGGGTGCCGACACTTTCTCAGCATGCGAGCTACTTATATTAAAACCAAGTCAGAAAGATCTACCTACCTCCTCAAGGCTGGAGAGGGGAGGGGGCGGAGTGGGGCTTGGCCAGAGGGGGTGGGGCCAGGACATGCCAAGCCCCTCCCCTCTGGCTTTGGAGCTCCCAGCAGCTTCTCTAGGCTTGAGGATGGCAATGCCAAGCCAGTGGTGGCATGGCTAGCACAAGGCTGGCTTGGCCCTGCCCTCCTCAAACCCAGAGCAGCTGCTGGGAGTGCCGAAGCCGGGAGAAGGGGTGGGGCTTGGTGTGGCCTGGCTCCGTCCCCTCTGAGAAGCACCCCATCCTGCTGGGATCGACCTCCTTCAGTCCCAGGATCGACTGGTCGATCGTGATCAACTTCCTGGGCAGCCCTGCCCTAGATCTTCCAGCATGACTCCATGGTAACTTCTGGCAGAAGAATATCAAATAATCACTCAGAGGATCTAGAAAAACCCTGGAGAAGAGATTTGGGGGATGGGGTGCAAGTATATAACACTGCAAATACTGATCCCATTTTGCAAGAGGCATTTTCAGACATACAGTAAATTAGGAAAATGTCTGTTTTGTTTTGTTTTGTTTGTAAAGTGTATTTATTGAAATTTTCAATTATGCTTTTGATACATAGATATTATGTAGAATAGAAAGGAAAATACATTTGTAGGTTACTTTAGTTGGTATTGGGTAAGGGTAGGGGAGTGAGGAATAGGAGGGAAAAGGATCTTTATTACTACCGTGTTTCCCCGAAAATAAGACACCCCCGATTGTAAGCCATATCGGGGGTGTCGGGGGGTCGGCTTATATAAGCCGTACCCCGTATGTAAGCCGTACCTCGTCCCGCCGCGCCGCCGCCGCCGCCGCAACCGGAGGTGTGCCGCGGCACACCTGCGGCACACCTCCGCGGCACACCTATTCGCCAGGCCTCCAAGCAAGGAGGGGGAAAGGAGCCAGGGGCGGGACGAGGCGGCGCCCGCGTCACTGTGACGCGGCGACCCTCACCACGCCCTGGCTCCTTTCCTCCCCTGCTTGGAGGCCTAGCGAAAGGTGTGCCGCGGAGGTGGGCCGCGGACCCACCTGCGGCATACCTCCGTGGCACACCTTTTCGCCAGGCCTCCAAGCAAGGGAGGAGGAAAGGAGCCAGGGGGGCGGGCGAGCGGCGACGCGTCACTGTGACGCGGCGATCCTCACCACGCCTGGCTGGCTTTCCCCCTCCCTTCTTTCGTCAAGCAAGGGAGGGGAAAGGAGCCAGGGCGTGGTGAGGATCTCCGCGTCACAGTGACGCGTCGCCGTCGTCCGCCCCTGGCTCCTTCCCTCTCCCTTGCTTGGAGGCCTGGCGAAAAGGTGTGCCGCGGAGGTGTGC
This sequence comes from Anolis apletophallus, assembly GCA_030556195.1. Lineage (NCBI taxonomy): Eukaryota > Metazoa > Chordata > Lepidosauria > Squamata > Anolidae > Anolis > Anolis apletophallus. Next base: position 6,490 of record JARBWK010002571.1, read on the forward strand.
GCAGGTGTGCCGCGGCACACCTCCGGATTTGCGGCGGCGTGGCGGCGGAGGCGGCGGCGTGGCGACGGGCAGTGCGTCTTGGGTTATATAAGACGTACCCTGAAAGTAAGCCGTAGGGGGACTTTTTGGGGGGGAAAGAAAGTAAGACGCTGTCTTACTTTCGGGGAAACACGGTATAAGGGACAGATAAGAAAAGAGAAAGGAATCAAAGAGAGAAAAGGGGATAAAACTGTATACATATTGACCTCCATTCTTCTTCTGGGTGGAGTAATCTTATATCTGTTATTTAAAGTTTGTTATTTCTTATTTTTGTATTTAATTCTTAGAGAAATAATTATCAATTTGTGTCCAGTCCGTCTGTCTTCTTGCATTTGGGGCATTTTTCCTTAAAAGGAAGGTCAGCTTGTCCATGTCCTCTATTTCAAATAATTTTTCTGTTCATTCTTCCTTCTGTGGTAGATTTTCAGTTTTCCATAACCTGGCATATATAATCCTCGCTGTTGTGGACATATAGAAAAAGAGAATGTCCTCATTTTCATCTAAGATTAGATCTTTATCTGTTATCCCTAGTAAGTAGTATTCTGGTTTTAACGGGAATTTTTTGTTTATTATTTGCTGCACTTCTTTGTGAATTATTCTCCAGTAAGTTGTTGTTTTCGGGCAGGTCCACCACATGCGGAAGAAGCTGCCTGTGTGAGTATGGCATTTCCAGCACTTGGATGAAGTTTTGTTATACATAATGGCAATTTTCTTTGGTGTTATATACCATCGGTGAAATAGTTTCAACCAATTTTCTTTTAGATCTGAGACATAAGTGTATTTAAGTTTTTTAGTCCAGATCAACTGCCATTCGTGTAGTTTAATTGATCTTCCTATATTTTTTGCCCATTTCACCATGCAGTTTTTTTTATAGTTTCCGTTTCCGTTTCCCAGTCTATCAGTCTATTGTATAATTTTGTTATAATCTTTTTCCTAGACTTAATCAGTTTTTCCCAGAAATCTTCTTTGTCGTTAAAACCAGTTTTTTAAAAAAATATTTTTATTGATTTTATCATTATCAACACAATATTATACAATGTCTATTTACAGCAGATTCATGTTATTCATTTCTAGGTACAATACTTCAATCTTTAGCATCTGCCATTATGTTTTTCTTATACATTTTGTATCCCTCTCCGCTGTGCTCCCCTCCCCCTCCCCAAGCCATTGCTTTTACATATCATTCGTCCAAACTTTCATTTCTTCTTGTGGAGGTAACCTTCCTTCTTCCTTTTCTAATCCTATTTCAATAAATTTTCTCCATACCTCATAAAAATCACTTTGTTTCCATATACCTCTTTTTACTTTTAATATACATGTTAATTTGTCATTTATTGCCAGTTTCCATAATTCCTTGTACCATTCCTCTAGTAGTATATTTATTTATTGTTACCAATTCCTTGCTATAAGCAGTCTTGCTATTGTTAATAGGTTTGTTATCGCATCTTTATCCTTTTTTTCCAATTGTATACTATTATATAATGATAATAAAGCTATACTAGGACTTCTTTCTATTTTAATATTCATTATCTATATATATAAAGGAGACGTGGTCGTGCAAAGATGTATATAGACAACGAAACTATAAGTCGCAGAAACACCAAACTAAACAACTGACTGGCCCTGACCACGAGGTACAGACAACAGTCAAAAAACCGGACCAAACTACCTCGCAACACCCTAAAACACCACCCCTAAAAAATAACAACGGAAATCCCACCCCGGCCTCTCCGCTGCCAGCACGAACGTTTGGAACGTTCGCGCCATGAACAACAAAGCACTGCAAACCGATCCCTAACACTTCGCCACAGAACTACAAGCCCTACTCTAAGCCTGCCAACAGCACACCTCCCTACCCACAATCACTAACCACTACACACATACACACTACACCCCAAAACAACACATAAACAACACATACACAACATACCCTGCCCCCCTTCCCGCGCACATGGCCGGAAAAACGCTGCGGCCCCATCCGACAAACTTCGCCACTTCAGAACACGCCGAAAACTACATCTGCCCACAAAACAATTACCCTCCCTTCCAAATTTCCCTAAACAACATACACACAATGCCCCCTCACCGCTTCCTAACACACTAAAACAACACATAAACAACATAAACAAACCCCCTTCCAACGCACATGGCCGCAAAAAAAAAACCAACAAAAAACCCCGAATCAGGCTAACCCCCTCCCCAGGACCCCACAACAAACGCCCCTACTCTAAATACACAACACACAACTTCCCTCCACTTCCCACCACCCCAACACAACAACAAACAACCAAAAACTTTGCTTACCTTTGCCCCCAAGCCTCCCTCGCAAGCTCCCCGGCGCCATCGTCACTCCGCACTACACTTCCCAGAAAACTCCGCATACACCGGAAGTGGCCATGCCGGGGTTTCTGGGAAGTGTAGTACATAACGCACCCAGTACACAAAACGAAAGGGTAAAAAATAAAGGAATGATGGAAGAAGGAGAAAAGAAGAAAGAAAAAATAAGGATGGATAGAAGGAGAGGGAAGGAAATGAAACCAGGAAGGAAAGAAAAAGCCACAGCGAACCGCCGCAATGCCCACCTCTTCCGCCGCTTCCACGCCGCTCCTGAACACGGGACACCCGGCTGCCGCCTTGCCCGCCTTCTCCGCCACATCCTTAGCCCCGAGGAGAGGGCCAGAAGGACAAGGACGGCGCCGCGGCAGAGAACGCTGCGGGAAAGGCCTTCCCGCGACCCGTCTCCATGCGGCGCCTGGAAGGTAACTCAACTACAACTCCCAGAAAGCTCCGCGCCGGCCCGTTTCCCAGCTACCGGCGCGGAGACTTCTGGGAGATGTAGGAGACTTACCTTCCAGGCGCCCGCATGGAGACGGGTCGCTGAAACGCCTTTCCTGCAGCGTTCTCGGCGCGGCGCCGTCCTGGCCTTCTGGCCCTCTCCTCGGGCTAAGGATGCGGCCTAAAAGGCAGCGGGAAAGGCGTCCCGCGACCCGTCTCCATGCGGCACCTGGAAGGTAAGTCAACTACACCTCCCAGAAGGCTCCGCGCCGGCCCGTTTCCCAGCGACCGGCGCAGAGACTTCTGGGAAATGTAGTTGACTTACCTTCCAGGAATAAAACAGGAAGTCCCGCCCCTTACTGCCGGAACACCCCCAACTCAAGATGGCGGCCGTCAGGAAGCCCGCCGACCGCATGGAGGGGGCCGGAGTGTAGACGGAGAACAGAGCCTGTACCTGCTCTCCACTGGGAGAGCGGAGCCTCCTCAACACATACATACCCTCCACAGTACGGAGGAAAAACACAAAGGAGGTGTGGGGACGCTGGCCTCCCACAGCCACGCAGAGGGCCACTGACTGCTGCTGAGAGCAAGGCGACACCGCGAAACCCCCCCTTCCCCCCCCCAGAACGAAAGGGTAAAAAATAAAGGAATGATGGAAGAAGGAGAAAAGAAGAAAGAAAAAATAAGGATGGATAGAAGGAGAGGGAAGGAAATGAAACCAGGAAGGAAAGAAAAAGCCACAGCGAAGCGTGGCCAGGTCAGCTAGTATCTTCTATTTCTTTAAATACTTTCGCCCAAAATTTGCTTACATATTTACATTGCCACCACATATGTATGTATGTTCCTGTTTCTTGGCATCCTCTCCAACAGTTTTTCGAGTAGTTTTTATTTATATTTGCCATTCTTACTGGTGTAAGGTACCATTTCCATATTAATTTATAATAATTTTCTTTAATCCTTATTGATAAATTTTTAAGATGTCTTTGTCTTCACAATTGTTGCCACTCTGTTTCCTTTATTTTTATCCCTAAGTCTTCTTCCCAGACCTCCTTAAGGGTGTTATTTTTGTTTTTCCTTCCTTTATTTCAATTATTATCTTATATATTTTGCTAGTTATTCCTTTCAAGTTTTCGTGCTCTTCTACATCCCTCCCATTTTGTATTATTTGTTCAAATTGGTTAACCTTACTTCCTTTATTATTGTTTTTAGCCAATTTTTAAACTATTGTTCTAATTGTATACAATGGAACCATGTCAATTTTATTTCTCTAAATTCTTCCATAATCATTTCCTTCTTCGTTCCTACTTTTATCCAATCCCCCATTTTATCTAAAAAAATTCCCTTAACTTTTTCTCCATTATTTGTTTTAAATTCTTTGAAATTTATTTTCCATTACAATTGGGGTTATTACTGATCCTTCTGTTATTAACATTCTCCTGTATTTATTCCACACTTCTAATATATTACTCAACATTGGATTTCTAATTTCCCTAATTTCTTTCCTCGTGAATTGTTTAAAAATATATTCCATATTTCTTCTTCCACTTTTCCTGAGTAATTTCTTAGCCATTCTACTGCATCTTTTTTAATCATTCCTTCTATAACCAGTCTCAATCTACTCGCTTCATAATATTTTTTTAATGTTAGGGAGTGCTAAACCTCCTTCTTTTGCGATTTATACCATAACTGTTTGTTTAGTCTATTTCTTTTACTACCATTACAATATTTATTTATCATTTGTTGCCATCTGTTTAGTTCTTCCTCTGTAATTTGAAGTGGCCGCATTCTAAATATGAAGTTTATCTTTGGGAGTATTTTCATTTTTACTAATGCTATCTTTCCAAACCAAGATAGATGTATACTGTCGTACTCTGTTAATTTTTTTGAACCTCTTTTCTCAATGCTACTACATTTACCTCTTCCATTTCTTTTAAATCTTTTGTTATTATTACTCCAAGGTATTTTAATTTGTTCTTTAATCTAATTCCCATTTTTCTTTGTTCTGTAAAATCTTTTTCTTCTTTCTTTGTATAATTAAATAGCATCATTTCTGACTTATTCCAATTAACTTGTAGACCCGTTGATTCCCCAAATTTCTCTAGATGTTCCTTTACTTTATCCATTTTACCTACTATATTTTCAATAAATAACAATGTATCATCTGCAAATAAGCTCACCTTCTGCTTTTCCTTTATTCCTACCCCTTCTAAGTTTTTATCATTCCTAATGGCATTTGCAAATAGTTCTATCACCATCGCAAACAGAATTGGTGATAGCGGGCATCCTTGTCTTGTTTTTTTTATCCTTATCATATATACTTAATAAGAACATAAGAACATAAGAAGAGCCATGCTGAATCGGGCCTCAGCCCATCTAGTCCAGCATTCTGTGTCACACAGTGGCCCACTAGTTGTACACAGGGATCTCTAGCAGAAAGGAGGGCAAAAACCTCACCTGCTCCCGACCCCCACAACCAGTACCCGGGGAAATCCTGCCTGCCTCCATCAACACAGAGGTGGCACTCGGATGTCCATTTCAGTAGCTACTGATTCCCTTGGTATCCATGAATACTTTTAATTTGATAGTATTACAACCATGGAATTCCCCCAGTTAATTGGTTTAGCTCTTCGTGATCTTTTAATTCAAAGTGTTCATCACCCTTTTTCAAAATGTCTTTATATGTCAGCCACTTTCTCCAACCTTGTTGCCTCCTCTGTTCGGCTTCCACTGGAGATACCCATAGAGGTATTTTTGTATAAAAGTGCTTGCTATATTTCATCCAGACCTTGATCAAGGCAGATCTGATAAAATGGTTACCAATTTTTTTCTATTTTGGTTTTGCCGTACCAGAGGTAGGCATGCCAACCTAGTCTTAAATCGAACCCTTCTAGCGAGAGTAGTTTTTCATTTTTGAGCTCAATCCAATCTTTTACCCACATTAGGGCACAAGCTTCGTAATAACACTTGAAATCTGGGAGACCAAATCCATCTCTTTGTTTTTTTGTCAATCATTATTCTGTGGTTGATTCGGGGTCTTTTTCCGTTCCATAAAAATTTTGTTATTTCTTTCTTCCGTAAAGTAAATATTTTTTGATTTCTAATAATCGGTATGTTTTGGAATAGGTATAGCAATTTGGGCAATACATGTACAGTATGTTTTGTTTTAAGGAGAGAAACTGTACATTGGGGATTGAATCCTGGATGGATTTCATGTGTGGAAACGTGCTTCTCCAACAAACTTATATGCTGCAGATGGAAGAAAACTCCAAAAGGATTGAGATAACAAAATGAGATTTAGAGTATACATATTTGGATGGTTGTGATACACATAAGTTACTGTAAATGCACCTCTGCAAGGTGATGGCTGTCACTTATTGTATTTGCTATAAATAACCCTGCCTACAATGGGAACATTTAAAAGGAGTGATGCAAAGTGGCTTGAATATTTGTAAGCCCATAATATCAGGATTATCGGGTTTCTAAATCAGTTTTCAACTGCAGGGAGAACAGTAATTACTGTAATTATGAACTGCAGATAAATGCCACATTTTCATTTAAATAGTTCAAACTCGCCAAAGCAATCTGCATGCATAATTCGACCTCATCAACACCTGTACTTGTTTCTGATTAACTGAGATCATTCTCCCATTTTCTCTCTCTCTCTCATATATATATATATATATATATATATATATATATATATATATCACAATATTCATATATGCATAACACTATAACATGGCCTTTTGACATAACATCACCAAAATAGCAGGGTGGAAATCAAACTGTGTTGAAATTATGATTGAAATTTCAGTGGCTGGACAAATGAATAGATATGATTAAATTGTGATGTCACCGTTTCTGTTTTATTATCCACTGCTCCTGAAAAGTATGCATGATTTGAGTAAAGAAATATCTGTGTAGCACCCATGGGCCCGTCCGTGCCACGGGGGAGGGGTGACGCACCGGGGGTCCCGTTGGCATTGGGACCCGCACAGGCTGAAAGGGATTCGGAGTATGAGTTGGAAGGACCAGAGCAAGATTGGTCAGCCGTACCTTTGCCCAGTTCACCTGTTGAGAGTTTAGCCTGGGATCTTGAGTGGGAGCATTCTCCCGGGGAAGGAGCGGACCAGGTGGAGATGGGAGGCAGCGAAGCAGATAGCGGAGATAGTTATGAATTCCCAAATGGCCGAGGTTCCCAAGAGCTGGCCGAGCAGCAGATGGAGGCTAGCGGCTGGGAAACTCCGGGGGAGGCTGCTTCTCAGGAAGATAGCGATACTAGGCTGGAAGAGCGGGGCCGTTCTCACAACAGGCGTAGGGACATAGAGGAGGGCAGGAGGAGCTGGCATCTGTCCCTAGACCGTCACCGTTCGGAAAGTAGAGACTGGAGACGCCGGCCCTAGATCGTCGGGGTTCCAGGCCGAGGATTAAGAACGGCCCCGCGGGAACTGATCGTCAGTTCTCCGGCCACGTCTTTCCTGAATAGGCGTGAAGCGGAGTGGGACCACAAGCCAACAGTGGTCATCAAGCCTTGCCTTGCTTTTGCCTTGTTTCTTGGGCCGCAGCGGTTTGCGGCACCTTGTCCTGTTTCCTGATTCGCATTGGTGCGAAACCTTGTCCCTGTTTCCTGACCCGCATTGGTTTGCGGAGCCTTGCCACGCTTCAAGCTATTTGCTACGTTACTTTGGACTACTTGCTTAACTCTTTGAACATTTGGATATTATTGGACTATTTACTCTTTGGAACTGTTTTATATACTACAATAAAGTAGTTAGCCTTTGCTACGCCTCCGTGTGTGTTAAAGGGGCAGTTCTAAGTCGGTGATTGTGACAGTTGGCCGGAGAACTCCTCGAACCCCTTTCGCACCACGGGACGTACCAGGAACCGCCGGCAGCGCACCCAGGCTCCCCTCGTCCCCACTGTCACCATGGCGAACCTGACCGATGCCCAAGTGCAAGAGATGCAACGAGAATTGGGTGAGCCGCGAACCCGGGCTGGACGGCACCCGGGGGTGAGCCCACCTGGCCGCTTCAGTGGTAATCCGGCTCAGGTGGAGGTTTTTGTTTGCCAAGTGGAACTTTATTTGGAGCAACGCCCCAAGGAGTTCGCCAACGATCGAGCCCAGGTGGTTTTTGTCTTCAACTTGCTGGAAGGGACAGCGGCAACGTGGGCCACCGCGTTGATCCGGGCGCAGTCCCCCCATACCAACACGCTGCGGGCTTTCCTAGATGCAATCAGGGCAACATGGGGGGCTCCCGTCAATGAAGAACTCGCCGAGAGGGATTTGGCTAGGCTGACGAGCAAGGATCTAACCCTGTCCCAGTACATCTCCCATTTTCGAGTTCTGGCTTCCCAGACGCAGTGGGGTCTGCCGGCGTTGCGGTATCACTACATTGCGGGGCTACCTTCGGAATT
>JARBWK010002572.1:0-14715 GCA_030556195.1 Anolis apletophallus
GGCTGCCCTCACTGGGGTACAAATGTCCATAATCTTCCATATGGTCTTGTACTGCTGCGATAAAGAAAGCCACTTTGGATGCCTCTCCTTCAAATTCCACACGCAATGGCTCCTTTTTCATCCGGCTTCCAAACTCTTGAGAAGCCATTCTGGCCAGGCAGGCTTCGGCCTTGTAATCCCTCTTCCCAACCCTGCTGGTTGGACTCTAGGACTCCTCTGGCAATCCTCTCCCATCATCCTCACTCTCGACGGAGATCTAGGACACTCGGGATCGGATTCTCTCGACACGGCTTTGATTCCCCGAAGGAAGATCTAGACGCTCATTGAAAGCCCCGTCCATCCAGGAGTAATAGGGTGAAGTCTCCACCTCCAGGGGCCTGCCACATCGACTCTCTCTGGTCCTCTCATCCCATCTCTGGGTCATCCGGCTTACCATCTGCACCATCGCCTCCACTTTGCAGCTCAGCACTCCAATCTCAGATGGTGGCTCCGGCTCGGTGGTCTCACTACCACCTCCTGTTGCCAGGTTCAACAGCTCTCTCTGAGACCGCTTCCCACGATCTTCCTGGATCCCTTCCAGACGAGCGCCTTTGCACTCCACCGCCTGGTCTTCCACGCGAGCCTCTCGGTGCTCCGCCGCTCGGATAGCGCCCCTGCGCACTTCCGATTGCCGAGCCTCACTCCTCTCCTTGGCTCGACTCGCCATCATCTCATCCACTCGAGCTTGCCACAGCTGCTCTCCTTCACGGAGTCTCCTTTCCTGGGCTGCCAACTCTCGGGATGCATCTGGACTCCCCACACGGTCAAGAGTGGTCCACTCCCACTCTTGAGTTTTCCGGATTTCTTCATTATCCTCCAAAATCCAGCTGTCCAGATACTTCTCCTCGTTCCACGCCAACCTCGCCATCGCTGGGATAGTCGGCCCGGGGCTTTAGCTTCTGTAACGACTCCTCAATACTCGGTAGGGATCACACTCAGACGTCGTTCTGGTCCAACACGATTTTATTGAAGGTACACCACCTGTGAAGCTAAAGCGGCCCGCCACCCAAACACACCTTAGATACCCCGGTAGCCCCTCCCCTACCCAATGCAATGTCCAAGCAGGGTGTCATCATGCTCCGATGAATCAGCAATCCCAGTAGTCCATAGGGGCATGACCCCAGGGTCACATGAGTGACGTCATGAGTCCAAATGTCCAATGTCCATGCCAGGAGGAGTTACCTCACTTCCTCTCTGGCACCTGAAGTTACTCCACTCCCAGGCTGATTCAGCAATTCCAAGCACTCATGGCCAAGGTCACTCCAGGAACTGGGCCAAAGGTCGCTGCAGCCTCATGACAGGTTGGGAACATGATCTCCCTCAAAGCTCAGGTTCCCCATACCTGACATGAAGTACATCCCGGGGCCGAAAAATGTCGTAGCGGACGCCCTCGCGCATGCCTGACGCGGACTACTCGGCCCCAGGAGAGATGGGAACCGTATTCTCCAACCCACAACTGGGCTTGGTCGCCGCCAGCCGGGCAGCGGCTAAAGCAAAGCCCACCACCGGAGAGCTGGCAAGGTCTCTCCTGGACCAGATCAAGGCTGCGTCTCGCACAGACGAATGGCTAGTCCGGCACCCGGAAGGCCTGAAAGAGGAGGACGGCATTTGGAGCCTGGGAACCAAGGTCTACGTCCCCGAGGCTCTGAGGGCACAGGTCTTAGGCATTGGGCACGACACACTCATGGCGGGGCACTTCGGCCTATCGAAGACGCTGAAGCTGCTCGCCCGGCAGTTCTGGTGGCCGATGATGAGGAGGGACACAAAACAATACATCGCCGAGTGTGACGTGTGCGCCAGGAACAAAGCAAAGGTGGGACGCCCCACGGGTCTGTTGCAACAAGTAGCGGACCCTGCGGAACCGTGGAGAGAAATAGCCATGGATTTCGTAGTGGACCTCCCAGAGAGCGGGGGGTTCACCACCGTCTGGACGGTAGTGGACCTGTTTTCCAAGCAGGCCCACTTTGTGCCGTTGCGACGACTGCCGACGGCTCCAGAGCTGGCCAAACTCTTTGTGCATCATGTATTTCGCCTGCATGGTAGCCCTCGTCGGGTCATAAGTGACCGCGGGCCACAGTTCACCGCTAAATTTTGGGGCGTTCCTGGGCGCCCTGGGGACCCAACGGGCGTTGAGTACGGCGTTCCACCCCGAGACTGACGGGGCGACCGAAAGAGTTCAGAGGACGCTCCAACAGTACTTGAGGTGCTTCTCCACGTACCAGCAGGACCAGTGGGCCAACCTGTTGGATGTGGCAGAATACTGCTATAACAATACCGACCACGCGTCCACGGGGGTGTCCCCGTTCCGGGCCGTGGGTGGTAGAGACTTCCTGCCCTTCCCGGCCATTGACACTTCTGCTCCGCCACCTTGCACCCCCGGGTCCTGGGGCGCTCGGGTTGCCGCAGCCTGGCCAGAGATCCAGCGGACACTGAGGAAGGCCAGAGAGGACTACAAGACTCAGGCTGATAAGAAGAGAGGGCCACAGCCAACATATATGAAAGGAGACATGGTATATCTCTCCACTAAGCATCTGCGGTCTACCCAGCCTTCCCGCAAGTTTGCGGACAAGTTTGTGGGGCCCCTACGGGTGGCTGAAGTGATCAACCCGGTCACCCTTAGACTGGTCCTCCCTCACACGTGGCGCAAGGTGCACCCGGTGTTCCACGTTAGCTTGCTTAAAAAGGCAGTGACCCACCGCAAGTGGTCCCCATCGGGGAGCGCCCCAGTCCCGATCATGATCGGGGAACATACCCACTTTGAGCTTAAGGACGTTCTAGACTCTAGAAGGCTAAGGGGCAAACTTCAATACTTGGTACAGTGGCTTTCCAAGGACTTACAGCCAGAGTGGGTGTTAGCCGAACACGTCAGGGCCCCCAGGTTGGTCACAAGGTTTCATAGGGCCTTCCCGGACAAGCCAGGGCCCTAAACACACTTTGCTTCTTTTCCCAGGGCGGTCGGTGGACTCCTTCGGGAGGGGGGCGCTATGTCAGCGGCGCCTTGTCCAATGCGGGATAGCGCAGTGGACAAAGACGCGGCTGCCATCTTGAAGGGGATCGAGCGGCCGCCATTTTGGTTCTCCTTGTTCTATGTTGTTTCTGTAGCTTCTTGTTGCTCCCTGTTGTTCCTGAGCTGTTGGAGTTCCGCCGAAAAAGGACAAGAGGGAGGGCCCGGGGTTATCTGTTCAAGGATTGGCTCTTCGCCGGAGGGGGGAGGGGCTCGGGGAGTTTGAGCAGGGATTTTGGAGGGAAGGCTTCAGTACGGTTTTTACTGTCTTGGATTAAGGACTCATAAAGCATTTCCTCAACACCTGAGTGAGTGTGATTATTGAGCGGCCTACCAACGCTCACACTTTGGCCTTTATCCCGGCTTGAAGTCTGTGTAATGCGAAGATCCGTCCCAGAAGGAAAAGAGGAGTGCTTCTCAAATTCCAGGAGCTAAGTATACAAACAAACACATCAAAGCCCCCGCAACCTACAGCAACCCCCTTCCACCCATTATACAATACCAAAAAGAGACAGGCACTCACAGCAACACAGGAAATGATCAAACGAAACGCGGTAGTCACTAAACATAAAAACACACATTAAAGCCCCAACCTCCCAACAAACAACAGTGTCAGCTAGAGCTGCCATAGCAGCTTCCCCAGAACCCAACATGAAAACAGCCCAATACTCACAGCTCGCTGGGAATCAGGAACTAAGACACCAAGAATCAAGAGCACCAGATACAGGAACTAGCAACCCACCAGCAACACCTTGGCCGACCGCAGAGTCCCAAATCCCCAGACCTTACTTTTATACCCTTACATCAGACTCCCCACCCAAATCTGCCTCAGTCCCCACAGCTGCAGCCCTGGGTGTGTTCCTCCAATCCTCCCACCTTTGCTGAACAGTTAAAGGACCCCAATCCGACTCAACATTCCCACTAGGCCAATCAGGATCACTTGAAAAGCCAAAAAATGAGCTTTCGCTGGACTCAGCATTTAACACATTCCTGACATCCTGCACCAACGCTGAGTCCAGCTCTGTATCACTCTCTTCTGAGGTTAACTCTGCTTCAAACCCCTCAAAAGTGTCATCACTGGTAGGCTCCCTAAGTATTTGTCGGACCTTTCTCCTTTGTTCTGCACCTTCCAAACTCACAACACTTGCAGCTCTCTTCCTCCCAGCTGCAGTAATTCTGCCCAAACCTCCCTCTTCAAGTGACATGTCCGACAAAGTATCCTCCTCCCTGTTACTACCTGTAGCAACTACAGGCTCAGCTTGCTCAACTACAACAGTCGGTCCAGTGTATATTTAGAATTGTGCGAAGACAGCGCTGATGAAAGCGTTCGAGGAGTCGTAGGTGTTGGCGATAGGTGACCCATGTTTCAGACCCATAGAGAATAGACAATACGATAGCTCTGTACACACTGATTTTGGTGCTTTGCCTCAGATGCTTGTTGCTCCAGACTTTTGGTGAAGCCTTCCAAATGCACTCTATGCCTTTGCTAACCTGTGATCTATCTCTTTATCCATCTGGGCGTCTGAAGAGATGATGCTTCCCAGGTAGGTGAACTGCTGGACGGACTTAAGCACAGATTTGCCTATGCTGACGTGGAGATGATGGTGTTCTTCCTGTGGTGCGGGCTGGTAGAGAACTTCCATGTTCTTCAGGCTGACTTCCAGTCCAAACAGCTTTGCAGCTACTGCAAAGCAGGATGTGAGGCGCTGCAGGGCTGCTTCTGAATGGGCGACAAGGGCAGTAAATCTTGGGATTTACTCTTAGGATTACAACCTTAAAAATGAATACTTATCAAAAAAACCTTTGCCCTTATTGGCCTGTTCTTGGAATGACTTTGCAGAAGTTTTGACACATGGAGTGGATGATAAAAATATTATATGTTGCTGTGTCGGGAGCGGCAAGAAGGGAGGGAGGGGGTTGCTTTGGTTCGGAGCAGAAGAGGGGATTAATGAATCATGCCATAATTTTTGAGATGAAGGGGGAAACCCCAACAGCCTTACATAGATCATGTTTTCACTCTCTCACCACAGCAGGATATTGGATTTATAAAGAAATGGCTTTGCTGCTATTATATGTGTATATATGAGGAGCATATTCAGATATAAATAGGGCTGTAAAAATTGTAGATTAAGGAATCTATTCATCCAAAAAAGAGTTATGTGCCTGTCACATTGCCTGATTCAGAGAGAAAAATGCCTCTTACCACGACACACTGGCTGCACTTTGGCCAAGTTTGCTAACCAGGAGATTCTGGGATTTTTGGGAAGCATTATTTATTTATTTATTTATTATTTCAATTTATATACCACCCTTCCCGAAAGGCTCAGGGTGGCTTACACAGACTTAAACAACATGATCACAACAATGATTAAAATATAATAAAAACAGTTATTTATTTATTTATTTATTTATTATTTGGTTTTATATTCCGCTCCTCCCAGCAGGCTCGGGGCGGATCACAAGCAGTAAAAACATACAATAAAACATACCATAAAAACAGTAAAACACAATACATAACCCAGATGTTACAAGGCTACGATTCCTTAATTCAGACGAGCCGAGCCAATTGAGTTTGAGTTGAATTTACCCAAACGCAAGCTTGAAGAGGGCCGTCTTACATTCTCTTCGAAAGGGAGGAGTTCCGAGACCGTTCGACATGGTCAGGGAGCGAATTCCAGAGCACTGGAGCCGCCGCAGAGAAAGCTCTCTGTCTTGTACTGGACAAGTGACAGGCGCGGGACGATGGTACCACCAGTAATTCTGTTCTTCCGAGCGCAGCGATCTCGGGGAACATACGGGGTAAGGCGGTCCTCAGGTACACAGGCCCTAGACCGTGCAAGGCCTTAAAGGTTAAAACCAACACCTTGAAGACAATCCGTACTCGATGGGAAGCCAGTGCAGTTGCCGGAGGATGGGAGTGATGTGCTCCTCACTGGTGCTCCCACCAGCAAGCGAGCCGCGCATTCTGCACCAGCTTGAGTTTCCGGACTGTCACCAAAGGGAGGCCAACGAGAGGGCGTTACAGTAGTCTAGCCTCGAGATGACCGTCGCTGGATCACCGTGGCCAGATCGTCCCTGACAGGTAGGGGGCCAGTCGCCAGCCTGACGTAGGTGGAAGAACGACGCCCTGCTGACCACGGAGACCTGGGCCTCCATGGTCAGCAGGGAGTCCAACTTGACACCCAAGCTCTTAACCAAGGGTGACGGGCTAAGTGGCTCGCCATCCAGGGTAGGCAACCGGCACTCATCCAGCCCAGGTCGACCAGGCCACAAGATCTCCGTCTTCGACGGATTCACCTTCAGCCGGCTGGCACGCAGCCATCCAGTCACGGCTTCCAGGCATAGATGGAAACAATCGGGTACGGTATCCAGCCTGCCGTCCATTTTCAGCAGGAGCGTACTGATAACACTCCAGACCAAAGTCGCGAGCCAGCTGGGCCAGGGGGCGCATGTAGATGTTGAATAATAAGGGTGAGAGGATGGCCCCCTGGGGGACCCCACAACTTAATGGGAGCCTCCCGGAGACCTCCTCTCCCCTCTCCACACACTGTCCCCGGTCCTGGAGGAAGGAGGCCACCCACTTAAGGGCAGTCCCCCTGACTCCAGTCACGGCTAGGCGGTGGGCTAACAGCTCATGGTCTACGGTATCAAACGCTGCTGTCAGATCTAACAAGACAAGCAGGGCTGACCCGCCCTGGTCCAGCTGGCGGCGAAGTTGGTCTGTAATGGCGACAAGCACGGTCTCCGTTCCATGCCCAATACGGAAGCCGGACTGGAAGGGATCAAGTCCAGCTGTGTCTTCTAAGAACCCCTGCAGCTGATCCGCTGCTGCCCTCTCAATTACCTTGCCTAAGAAGGGCAAGTTGGACACAGGCCGGTAATTGGAGGGAGCCGAAGGATCTAAATTCGGCTTCTTCAGCAGCGGTCTTACCATTGCCTCTTTCAAAACCCGTGGGAACACTCCTTGCTCAAGGGAGCTGTTGATAATCTTTCCCAGGGGGTCTCGTAGCCCCTCCCGGCAAGATCTAACAAGCCAGGAGGACAGGTATGAAACTGGCGGCCTCTATAGGTTAAACGCCTGTCGGAAGAGCTTTGGCGTGCAGATCGGTTATTGCTCGGACCTCCCCTGGCAGATCATTCCAAAGGTTAGGCGCTACTACGGAGAAAGTACACTGTCGCATAGATGCCAAGCGGCAAGTCCTAATTGATGGTACATCTAACAGATTTTGGTCCATGGACCGTAGTGGTCTCTGGGGAATGTGCAGCGAAAGGCGGTCCTTCAGGTACACTGGCCCCAGACCATGCAAGGCCTTAAAGGTTAGTACCAACACTTTGAAGGCAATCCGGTACTCGATGGGAAGCCAATGCAATCGCTGTAAGACTGGTGTGATATGACACGTCAGTGTCACTCCAGCCAGCAGTCGAGCGCAGCGTTTTGCACCAGCTTAAGTTTCCAGATCACTGACAAAGGAAGGACAATGTAAAGGGTGTTACAGTAGTCTAGTCTCGAGCTGACCATGGCGTGGATTACCGTGGCTAGGTGACTGGCGCAGATGGAAGAATGCTGGCTTACGATTGGCTGAGGGGTTCTGGCTGGCTTCGTTGATGCTCAGTTGTTTATTTATTTATTTATTTATTTATTTCTTTATTACATCAAACTTGTATACCGCCACTCCCGGAGGCTCGGAGCGGATTACAACAGTTTGAGTCACACACAATAATACATCAATGCAACAAACTGGGATGGGGGGGGGGGGGGAGTAGGGCAAGAGAGGGGACGGGGTGGGAAGGAGCACAGGGTAGGAGTAAAGAGCCAAGAGCGGCTATAGTCCTGCTAAGGCATCATCTTGCCATCGAAGGAGGGAAGATTAGGACGCCCTAACGGGATCACTGGTGACCAGTTGCAGGTACAAGGTAAGACCTGCGTTCTTCTATATGGCAGTCTGGGGTGGGGGTTCTGACGTGCCCGAGGAGTGTCCTTGTAGTCCTTCCTGGGACCAGAACGTATCCTCCGGGGCTCCAGCTGCTTGTAGCGTGAGCTCCAGAGCGTCCTAGATGTAAATGACCTCTGGGTCCTGAACTCCATGGACATGGACCTCTTCACCTCCGACTGAAGGGGAAGAGGCAAACAGGGTGCCAATGGGGGGGAGGGGGGATACGCCAACTCCTCCTCCGACCGCGCCTCTGGCCCCTCCTCTGGCAACGCCTCCGCTCGCCCGGAGAGACAGGTGGAATCGCCCTCTGCGCAGGGCCAAAGGAAGGAGGCGGGGGCGGGGGGCATTATCCAATCAGCTGGGAGCACACGTAGCCTGGGCGGGGGCTAAATTTGTATCTGAATGGATTTTGAGTGTATAAAAGCCTGTAGCTTTGCGGATCTCAGAACTTGTGGCTCCCATCCTTTCCAGCTGGACAGAACTCTCTCTCGGTGGGGCACGCTTCCGGATACTTGGTGAGCTATCTGAAATTGGGTTTTTTAAGGGGGAACTCCGCTGGGCCCACCCTCGACCGGTTTCGGCCACTGGACGCAGATGCTGTTGATAGGATCGTGGCTGCAACCAGGCCTACCACCTGCTCCCTCGACCTGTGCCCCTCCTGGCTTGTTAGGTCTTGCCTGGAGGGGTTACGTGGGCCTCTGTTGAACATCGTCAATACCTCCCTTGAGCAAGGAGTGTTTCCAGAGTGCTTGAAAGAAGTGGTGGTAGCTCCATTGCTGAAAAAACCGTCATTAGACCCCTCGGTTCCCTCCAACTACCGACCAGTGTTGAATCTTCCGTACCTGGGAGAGGTAGTTGAGAGGGCAGCAATGGAGCAGTTGCAGTCCTTCTTAGACGATGCAACATGGCTCGACCCCTTCCAGTCCGGCTTCCGCTCGGGGCATGGGACGGAGATGGTCCTGGTCTCCATCACAGACCAACTCCGCTGCCAGCTCGACCAAGGCGGGTCTGCGCTGCTCGTGTTATTGGACCTCACGGCAGCGTTTGACACAGTCGGCCACAATCTTTTGACCCACCGCCTGGCCATGGCTGGAGTGAGGGGGACAGCCCTCAAATGGCTGGCCTCCTTCCTCCACCATCGGTCTCAGCGAGTGAGGAAGGGCGAGGTGGTCTCCGAGGGCTCCCCGTTAGTTTGTTGAGTCCCTCAGGGGGCCATTCTCTCCCCTCTGTTATTTAACATCTACATACAGTCGCTTGCACAGCTGGTGCGGAGTTTTGGGCTTGCGTGTCACCAGTACGCTGATGACACTCAGCTCATTCTGAGGATGGAGGGCAGGCCTGGATCCGTCCCCAATAATTTCCAGCATTGCCTCGAAGCCGTTACTGGATGGCTGCGAGCCAGTAGGTTGAGGGTGAATCCGGCGAAGACGGAGATCTTGTGGTTGGGTCGTCTGGGTGGTGGGGATGTCCAGCTTCCAACCCTGGACGGAGTGGCGTTATGCCCATCGCCTTCTGTAAAGAGCTTGGGAGTTCATTTGGACTCCCAACTGACCATGGAGACTTCCTCTGTCGGTGACCCGGAAGCTCAGGCTGGTGCAGAACGCTGCTGCCCGACTCCTGTCTGGTACACCAGCAGGTTGCCACATAACACCTACCTTGCAGGATCTGCACTGGCTCCCAATTGAGCACCGGATCACCTTCAAAGTGTTGGCCTTGCACGGCCTGGGGCCAGCGTATCTGAGGGACCGTCTTTCCCCATATTGCCCTACGAGATCACTCCGGTCCGAAAGCACTAACCTGTTAGCCATTCCATCGGCGAAGTCAGCCAAATTAACAGCAACACGTAGGAGGGCGTTCCCCGTGATTGCGCCCACGCTGTGGAACGCCCTCCCAGCTGAGACGCGTGCCATCTGTGATCTCTTGCCTTTTAGGCGGGCGTGCAAGACCTATCTTTTCCAGCAGGCCTTCGGCCTATAGGTCTGTAAATGCACAGCCCGCCGACCTTGTATCATGTTGCAATGCTTTTACATTGTTGTGCCTATTCGGCACGTTAGGTTTTAATCTATCTGTTTAATTTGTGCCCAGTTGATCTGTTTTTAACCTGTTTGAATGTGAATGTCTATGCATGCGTTCTTTGCGGGAATCAGGGTATTGCGGTTTGCATCCTCTCAGCTGAGCAGAATAAACAATTTCGTGGCATCTACCTTGCAGTATTGGTGAGCATAATTGGATCTACGGGAGGCGGGTAGGCTACGAGGACCTAGTCGTTCAGGGCTCGCCAGGTTAACCGAACCCTCGCGGTCTCTGTCCCGCAGTCGGTCTGCGGGGCTTGCCTGGTTGCTCGACAACCGTTCTGGGGGATTGTCCGGTTGTTCGACAACAAGAGTATGGCCCCCGGAGGAACCCCACAATTTAAGGGGTTCAATTTCAATGTTTTCTCATACCCTGATTCAGCGTTGGAGAGGAAATTGCAGAACTTCTCCTCTGCGTCACGTACGCTGCATATGGGCTGCACAAGGGGAAAACGGCATCGGCTCCGTTGGTTTTTTAATTTCAGCACCTCACAATTACATTTCAGAGTGAAGAAATACAAAAATGATTGGCAGTGCCGTCTTCCCAGAAATCTTGGGGAGGTAGCTTCCTTCTACATTCAAACATGCCTTTAAAAGATAGGAACACACACATTTTAAGTGAGGGGGAGAACATCACTCTGCAAGAGCAGCTATTTCTTCACCTTTGACTTGCAGATTTCATGACCTGGAAATAGCAAGTCCTTGTCACTCCTGATGGACATTTCGCTTCCGACTGAAAAGAAGCAATTAACTCTGCAATGTGTTCAATCTGCTGCCAGTTGCTGGTAAAAAAAAAAAACCCCAGCCAAAATATCTTTGCATTTTCCCAGTCTTGCAAAATCTTTCTCTCTTTGGAGGGGAGAAAACCAATTCTTTGTTATCCATAAAACTAAAAGCCCTTAATCTCCTTTAAACGCCATTTTCTGTTATAATGAAGAAATAGAAAAATGTATGCTGAACAATGTGCATGCCAGAAAGGCTTACCATTTTTTTTGTGTATGTGCCAGGACTTTGTAAGAGTTGTTCTACAAGCGGGTCCAATCCCTGTCATGTAGTGAAGGTGCCCGTTTCTGGGAAGGCGGCATGGTGTGAAGACAGGACTGGGTTCAAAAACGTTGATTGTTAGTGGATGTTGAATTCAGCAATGTCTTGGTCTGGCACTGCTTTAAATTAAATTGACAAAAGGCACAGTTCGAACAAGTAATTTTATTTATTTATTATTTCGATTTGTATACCGTCCTTTTCGATTGGCTCAGGACGGTGTACAACCTCCTTGCCCCGCTCCTCCTCCTTGCCTCGCCCCCTAAGTCCCTCTCTCCGCCCCACCGCTGCGATCCGGTGCGACCCCACCGCTCCTCCTTCCCCGGCGCCGCGGCGATCGGGACACCGGCGGCGCCGGGAAGGGTGCGAGGGAGCGAGGGGGCAGGCCTCCCAGGGAAGCCGTCTGGATGGCTCGCGGGGGAAGCGAGCGCCCAGTTCTCGCTGCCCCCGCGAGCCATCCAGGCCTGCGGGAGAGTTTACGCCCGGCTCTCGCGTCCCTCTGACCAGAGGACGCGAGAGCCGGGCGGGAAAACCCTCCCCACAAGCCTAGATGGCTCGCGGGGGGAAACGAGCGCCCTGTTCTTGCTTCCCTTGGCGGGGCGCCGGGTTCCTTCCACCTCTTCCTCCTCACCGCTGAGGAGGAAGAGGGGGAAGGAATCCGTCGCCACGCCGGCGTCACCAAGCGCGGCGTCCCTTTTTGGCGGGGCTTGGTGACGTCAGCGAGCCTCGCCGAAAAGGGGCGGGCCGCGCAGGACGCCGGCGTGGTGACATCAGGTGTGCTGACGTCAGCACGCCGTCAGGAGCGCCCCCGCCCCCGCGAGTGACCCCGCCCCCGCTGCGGCCCCCCAGGTCATCAGTGACCAGAACTCCGGCCCCTGGGCCAAAAGAAGTTGGACAGCCTTGCCCATAACCAAGGGTAGTTAAAGGCTGAAAGCCTGCTGGAACAATGCTATTTTGCAAGCTTTCCAAAATGCCGGCAGCTCGCTGAGTGCTCGCCCTTCAGGTGGTAAACTATTCCACAAGCACGGTGCTGCCACGGAGAAGGCTCTCTGTCTAGTTTATTTATTTATTTATTTATTTATTAATTTATTTATTATTTCAATTTGCTAAACTGCCCTTCCCAAGGCTCAGGGCGGTTTCCAAAAACACATCGAGATAAAACATTCTTTTTTTTTTAAAAAAATATTTTTTATTGAGTTTTCAAAGATAATACAGTAAAACTTAGGGTAGGGGAAAAGACCATCAGAGGGAAAGTTTCAGAGTGGAGGAAGGGGGGGGGGGAAGGGGGAGAGAGGAGATTAAGGTGGGGACGGAGGGGTAGAGAAAAAGTGTTGAAAAAAAAAAAGTAAGAAAAGAGTAGTGGTGTTGAGAGGGGGTTGAGGAAGGGATTCTTCCATCGTCTTCCGATCCATTTCACGGGGGTTTCTTGATTCTTGATCTGTCATTCCTTCATAATTTAGAAAAAGAAAAGTTCCTACCGTCTAAAATATATATATTTTATTTTTCTTCTTCTTTTTGTCTTTTAGCCTGTAGAATTCTTTATGTATTCCAATACAGGTTGCCAGTCAATTGGATTCTCCTGGATACCGTCCTTAAGTTTTGTTTTTAGGTAATCAATATCCATGAACTCTCTTATTTTCAATGTCCAGTCTGTTACCACTAATGGGTCCTTTGATTTCCAGTTCTTTGCTATCACCAGCCTGGCTGCTGCTGTCAAATAAAAGAATAGCTTGTCTTTTTTCCTATCCAGTAGCTGGCCGGTAAGATTCAATAAATAATATTCAGGTTTCAATTCTAGGTCAATGTCCAAAATTTTCTTTATATATTGATGGATAGCTTTCCAAATTTTTCTAACTTCCCTGCATTTCCACCAGCAATGCATAAATGAGCCAATTTGGCCTTTACATTTCCAGCAATTGTTGTTCAGACCTTTGTAGATCCTGGCAAGTTTGCTGGGAGTGAGGTGCCATCGGAAATATAACTTATACCAATTCTCCGTAATTATCGTGGAGCCTGCGTATTTAGTTTTCTTTTTCCAATTCTCTTCCCATTCATTAAACATAATTGGGTGGCCCAGATCTTGTGCCCATTTTGTCATGTTGTCCTTAACCTGTTCGGTTTCTGTATCCCATTCCAGCAATTTTTTGTATAATATCCTTATTAATTTCTTATCTGATTGCATTACTTTGTCCCATACAGTGGCCTGAGTGTTGAAGTCATTTTTAGAGTCGATATTAAAATAGGCCTTTATTTGAGTGTAGTGGAACCATGACAGGTCTCTGTCACTTTTTCTAAGTTCTTCTGCAGATTTTAATGACCAACTCGAACCTTTCCTCTCTAGTAGCTCTTTGTAAGTATACCATTTAGTGATAGAGGTTTCTTTTTTATGCTGCGCTTCAACCGGGGAAATCCACATTGGTGTTTTTTGATAAAATTGGTGTTTATATTTCTCCCATACCTTATAGAGAGCCGCCCTTATATAATGATTTGAGAAATTCTTCTCGATTTTGGCTTTCCCATACCAAATGTATGAGTGCCAGCCTCTTCTCATGTCAAATCCTTCCAAGAGGAGTATTCTTTTCCTTGTTAAGGTTGTCCACTCTTTCAACGCACTCAGGGCTGCTGCCTCCGCATAAAGTTGCAGGTTTGGGAGGGTTAGTCCCCCCCTCTCTCTTGAATCAGTGAGGACTCTGTATTTTATTCTTGCCCTTTTTCCTGCCCACACAAATTTCAAAATATCTTTTTTCCAAATATTATAGTTATAGTTTGTCTTCAGGATCGGGATAAAACATTCTAAAAACACCCTAAAAATACCATAACAATCATTTACAGACACATAAAATCGCATAAAAACATACTAATCAGAGCAAGCTGATTCAGTAACAGTGGCAGCACGGCTAGGCGAGGATTGGCAGTTCAAGCACCGGTTAGACCAAACGCTTGCCTGAACAGCCAGGTCTTGCACGACCTACGGAAGGCCATCAGGTCCCTCAGGGCCCGCGTCTCGGCCGGCAGCGAGTTCCATAGAACCGGGGCAGCCACCGAGAGCGCCCTCTGCCGTGTGCTGGAGAGCCTATAAGTTTTCAGTCCTGGGACCTCAAGCATGTTAAGACCCTCTGAGCACAGTGATCTTCTGGGCACGTATGGGGTAATTCGCTCCCTCAAGTACACTGGCCCCAACCGTGTAAGGCTTGTTGATGACAAATGGATAGTTCGCAGAGACGGAATCTGCAAGAGGTTGAGGTCTTCTGATCGGAGAGATCTCTGGGGAACATATGGGAGTAGATGGTCCCTCAAGTACACTGGCCCCACACCATGCAAGGCCTTAAAGGTCAGAACCAACACTTTGAAGATGATCCGGTGCTGTAGTTGCAGGGTTGGAGTGATGTGAGCCCTGGCGTTCTGCACCAGTTTGAGTTTCCGGATGACTGACAATGTAAAGGGTGTTACAGTACTCTAACCTCGAGATGACCGTCGCCTGGATTACCGTGGCTAGGTCATTTCCGGAAGATAGGGCGCCAGCCGCCTCGCTTGCCACAGATGGTAGAAGGTCTCCAAGGCTATTGTGACGCTTTGGGAGAGGGGGCGGAGCTGCGTGGCCGGGGGCATGGCCGAGTGGCCGGCC
>JARBWK010002573.1:0-14711 GCA_030556195.1 Anolis apletophallus
AACCTATTGAAATGTTAAGTGACTCAGTTTCCACCCAGAGCAAACATGGGTACTTCATCTGCTGGGGGGAGCCGGGGGAGAAGAGGGGAGGGCACCCTCCAGACTCTTAAGTGTGTGCTGGTATTTGCCTCTCCACCTCCCCCAGCTTTTTTAATTAGACCAGCCAATTTGACATGCATTTGTCTGCTGGAAAGGTTATCAGCTCTGGAGGTGACCTGCGGAGGCAAGGTTGAATGCAGCATCCTTAATAGAAAGGGTTTAGGGCAATGGAGGCCGGACTCGATTTCATTGTGATGATAATTAACAAGATTTTGTTTCCTCCAGGGGCTCTCCTCCTTCCATTCCTTTTCCATTGCTTTAACTATACAATCAATTGTTTTGTCTGCCATATATATATATATACACACACACACACATACACCATTAGAATCACAGAATCATAGAGTTGGAAGAGACCTCGTGGGCCACCCAGTCCAACCCCATTCTGCCAAGAAGCCTGAATTGCATTCAAAGCAAACCCAAAAGAGGGCCACCCAGCCACTGTTTGAAAGTCTCCAAAGAAGGAGCCTCCACCACACTCCAGGGCAGTGAGTTCCACTGCTGAACAGCTCTCACACACCAAATACTGAGCAGGGGTTACGTAAACGTTAAACTATTACACTCAGGCAATATTTCGTTAAAATAGATCTTTATTAGTTTTCAAAAGATAAAATACAGGAAAAAAAGGGGGGGAGAATCAGAAAGAAATATAAAGATGGGTTGTAGAAAGCATTTCTACATAGTGTAGGGGGAAGTGGAATGCAAAGATTGCATTCACGAAGAAAGTCAGTGGTGCTCTTGAAGGGTTTCTCAGGGTTCGGTGATTTTCCAAGCTCGGCTTTCTGTTTAGTTCTGATGGTGTTCCTTCTCCTATCTTCTCTATTTCCTTCTGAATTCTTGCTATGTCTGAGACAGGAAAGCATATTATCAAGTACGGTGATGGAGAATGAAATATTTGTGTTAGCTATTTGAACCTACCTCTAAAACCTACCTCTAAATTTCCAGATCTATATTACATTCTTTTTTTACAATAATCTTTAAGTAAGACCCAGTCCCATTTCTTGTTTACAGTCTTTTTGCTATTTCTCTCTCTGAGAGCTTCTGTCAGTTTCTCCATCTGGCACAATTCTATCACTTTCGTTTGCCATTCCTCTTTGGATGGGCTGCTCCCGGACTTCCACTGAGCTGCATATAGCATTTTGGCTGCTGTTGTTGCAAGGATGAATGCCCTTCTCTCATCTGCGTCTGTTTCTGTGTCTAATATTCCCAGTAGGTGTTTCTCTGGGGTCTTTGTTATATTTTTTCTCAGAATCTTTTCCATTTCCCTGTTTATCATATCCCAGTATCTCTTTGCCTTTGGGCATAGCCACCACATATGGAAAAAGGTAGCATTCCTCCCATTGCAACACCAGCAGTTTGGTCTTGAGTTCTTATATATTTTGGACAATTTTGCTGGGGTTAGGTGCCATCTGTATAAGACCTTTACCCAATTTTCTCTAAATTTGTAACAATACGATGTATTAATATTGTTGATCCATATATTTTTTCCAGGTGTCGGGTTTGATTTTAAAGCCAATGTTCCTAGACCATTCCTTTATATGATTCCTATTTTGATCTTTTGCTTTATCGTTCTCCTTTTTTAGAAGAACTTTATATATTTTTGACACTATTTTCTCTTCCTTACCCAGCATTGCCTCTTCTAGTTCATTGCTTTGGCTTTCAAAGCCCCTTTTTGTATCTTCTTTTAGCCTTTCTCTCAGTTGGAAGTACGTGAACCAGCCCAGTTCCAATCCTTCATTTGCTAGTTGAAGTCTGGTCTTCATGTTATATGTGGTTTTATCATATGTTACCAAATCCTTGTAAGTTATCCATTTATTTTTTTCCATTTGCCTTATTTGAAAGGCCTCATTTGGGGATACCCAAAGAGGCAGTTTCGTAAATTCTTGTTTTTTTATATTTTACCCAAACGTTCATTAATGATTTTCTTATCACATGGTCATTAAATAATCCATCAGCTTTAACTTTATCGTACCAGAGGTACCCATGAAAACCAAACCTCATATTAAATCCCTCCAAATTCATAAGTTTTCCGCTTTCCATTTTGCTCAGGCAATATTTCAATATCAAAGTTATATTATATGAAAGGCAAAGGGGACATGACAATTCACATACAGAACCAAAAGCAAAATACAAGACCGTAAATAACAGATATAGTCTCACATGACCAATTGTGGTATCCAAAGTTCCTGCCGGAATATCCGGATTATAGTCTATATTTTCGTCCAAAGTCATGTGAATATGGTCAGCAGAGGGTTCCGATTCCGTGAAAAGAAGAACTGAGTCCCCAAGGTCAATTAGGCATAATCCAATACACGATAGGACATGAAGGAGATGTTGTTTACTCTTCAATGATAAACATTAGCCTAAGGCCAACGTGCCAATGTGATGTCGGGTCGCTTAAACTGCATTTCGCTCCCGGACGGAGCTTTCTCAAGGCCTCCGATAGTTTGATTTGCCGTTTGTCCATATCGATATGGAGATGAACATTTGGTCACCTTGCTTTCCTATTTTTTGTTTGTTTAATATTTTTATTAAGTTTTTGCAGTGATATAAAAGACAGAAAGTTGGGGAGAATAGTAAGAAAAAGGGAAAGGGTATGGGGTATACAGGAAAAGGGGAAGGGAGTGTTGGGGTCGAAAGAAAGACAGAACGCAGATATATATATACAGAACAAAGCGTCTTCCAGTTCGGGTTGTCGGAGTTATTTTGTACTTGAAATATATACATTTATCTTGTTGGTGTCCTTCGCCTGATAGGGATCATAATACATGATCTTTCACTTAACACATCATTTTTTTCAAAATAGAGCCTCACTGGCTGCCAATCCACCATTGTCTTTTCACTTCTGTCATATACCTTACTGCAGTCTTTCTCAACCAGTGAGCCGTGGCACACTAGTGTGCCGTGACGGACCTCCTGCTGTGCCGTGAGAAAAGCTCTCTGCCCCCCTTCCTCCCCCCTCCTGCCGAACTCCTGCTGCTCGGGGGAGGCGGAGGACGGGCCGGGCCGTGGTGAAGAAAGAAGGAAGGGACCGGGCGCTCCCTCCTTCGGCCGTTTCCCAGCCAGCCTCAATCCACCATGACTCCTGCCATGACTCTCAGCCCTCGCTCGCTGAAGCCGCGTGGAGAGAAGCCCCGCCTACTGAAGCCCGTCCACCGCTCATGCTCCTCCTCTGTAGGAGAGGTGAAGCTGGGGAGGGGGCATGGCGCTGACCTGGCTCTGCCCCTCCCCAGCTTCGGCACTCCCAGCAGCTGCTACAGCCTTGAGGGGACAGTGCCAAGCCAGCATTGTGCTGGCTCTGGCACCACTGGCTTGGCACTGCCCCTCAAGGCTGGAGCAACTGCTTGGAGAGGTGAAGCTGGGGGTAGGAGGCGGGGCATGGCGCGGCCTGGCTCCGCCCCCTCCCTGGCTTTGGCACTCCCAGCAGCTGTTCCCAGCAGGCCACAAACCCCCAGCCGTTCTTTACTGTGTTAGAGTGTCATTTTGTGTCCTTTTGGTTGGTGGTGTGCCCCCAGATTTTTTTAATGTTAAAAGTGTGCCGTGGCTCAAAAAAGGTTGGGAAACACTGCCTTACTGTACAGATCATCAGATTCCATTAAATCGTTTAATTTGTTATACCAGTCCTCTATTGATGGGATATCCTCCTTTTTCCATTTTTTGGCTCTCACTAGCCTAGCGGCCGCTGATATAAAATAAAGCAATTTAACCTTGTTTTGATCTAGTCCTTCCTCTATAAGATTCAATAGATAGGTTTCAGGTTTAAAATCAAACTTCCCCTTCAATATTTTTTGAGTATGCTTATGAATAGCTTTCCAGAAACTTTGAATTTTGCTACATGACCACCAACAGTGCATGAAGGTCCCCAAATGATTTTTACACTTCCAACATTTGTTGTTGGTATTTTTGCAATATGTTGCTATCTTCAGTGGGGTCATGTGCCATCTATAAAACATTTTGTACCAGTTTTCTGCTGGTGCTGTGGAGCCTAAGATCTTAATGGTTCCCTTCCATGTCTTCTCCCACTCTTGCATCAATATCATATGGCCGACATCTTGTGCCCATTCTATCATCACATGTTTCACCAGTTCTGTCTCCGTATCTAACTCTAGCAGTTTATTATACAATGCTTTTATATGTTTTTTCTTTTGCTTCAACACACATTCCCATGCATTTTCTTCCATATTAAACTCTTTTTTAAGGTCTATCCTGAAATAGTCTTTTAATTGTGCATATTGAAACCATGAGATTTCAACCCCTGGTTCTCTTAGATTTTCTAGTGTTTTCAATTCCCACTTTGTGTTTGATTTCCTGATCAATGATTTGTATGTATACCATTTGGACATGGGTATTTCCTTCTTGTGTTGCACTTCCAGGGGCGAGATCCAAAGAGGAGTCTTCGTATAGAATTGATCCTTGTACTTAACCCATACTTTTAATAAGGCTGCCCTAATGTGGTGGTTATTGAAGGCTCTTTCTACTTTGGTCACCTTGCTTTCCTAGCGTGGTTAGGCTTATGTTCATCTCCATATCGATATGGACAAACAGCAAATCAACTTTTCACGGAATCGGAACCCTCTGCTAACCATATTCACATGACTTTGGACTAAAATATAGACTATAATCCGGATATTCCGGCAGGAACTTTGGATACCACAATTGGTCATGTGAGACTATATCCGTTATTTACGGTCTTGTATTTTGCTTTTGGTTCTGTATGTGAATTGTCATGTCTCCTTTGTCTTTCATATAATATAACTTTGATATTGAAATATTGCCTAAGTGTAATAGTTTAACGAACAGCTCTCACAGTCAGGAAGTTCTTCCTAATGTATTGTCGAAGGCTTTCGTGTCTGGAATCACTGGGTTCTCATAGGTTTTTCAAGCTTTATTAGAAGCATTTTCTCCTGACGATTCGCCTGCATCTGTGGCAAGCATCCTCAGAGGTTGTGTACCATCACACCCAGTCTATATATTCAAGAATGGTGAGGACATAGGCTCCATCTACCGGGAGATTCCTTCTTGCCTTCCTTTAGAGCAGGGGTGCCCACACTTTTTCAGCATGCGAGCTACTTATAATAAAACCAAGTCAGAAAGATCTACCTATCTCCTCAAGGCTGGAGAGGGGCGGGAGCGGGGTTTGGCGCGGCCTGGCTCCGCCTCCTCTGGCTTCGGCACTCCCAGCAGCTGCTCCAGCCTCGAGGAGAGCAGGGCCAAGCCAGCCTTGTGCTAGCTATGCCACCACTGGCTTGGCACTGCCATTCTCAAGCCTGGAGAAGCTGCTCGTAGAGCAGATGCCAGAGGGGGCGGAGCCAGGCTGCACCAAGCCCCGCCCCTCCTCTCTGGCTTTGGAGCTCCCAGCAGCTTCTCCAGGCTTGTGGATGGCAATGCCAAGCCAGTGGTGGCATAGCTAGCACAAGACTGGCTTGGCCCTGCTCTAATCAAGGCTGGAGCAGCTGCTGGGAGTGCCAAAGCCGGTGAGGGGGCGGGGCTTGGTGTGGACTGGCTCTGCCCCCTCTGAGAAGAGCCCCATCCGGCTGCGACCGTCCTCCTTCGGTCCTGCAATCGACTGGTCGATCGCGATCGACTTCCTGTGCAGCCCTGCTTTAGAGGCTTGGGGCTCCCAAGGACCAAGCTGGACACTTTAGATAACTCAAACAGGCTTTATTTCTTAAATCATGAGTTATTTGCACTCAGGCACTTTACTTTGTTCCCCAAAAGGATAACGAAAAATACTTTACAGTCTCTTAGTTGCTTGGGTCCTGGAAGCTTCAGCCGGATGGCTCTCCAAGTCCTCTCTGTCTTTATGGTCTCGAGGTAAGGACACTCGAGACCCCATCCAGCTGGCTTATACTGAAGGTATGGGACCTTCCTCTGGATGCCAGCCGACTAGTTTGAAAGCGCCTGGGTCTCCTGAGAGCTACCCAACTGCCCCATATTTTGGGCTTTCTGAATGAGACCCAAGGAAAGTCTTTGTATTGTGTTGAAAGATGGCTTGACCAAGGCTGACCCTGGCAAACCTTCAGATATGTCCTCTTCTGGAGGGATCCAGGAAAGCTCTGTAAACAAAATAGCTAGATTTCCAAGTCCCTGGAAAAGAGGTGGAACAAACTCAATTGGGCTTTGTTAACAATGATTGACAGGTGTAAAGAACCAATCAATGCAATCAAGCCTTTGCAAGCATTGCAAAACGAAACAGGATTGCAGAAACATAATATAACAGTGCAAAATCTTATAAACTCAATGTTTCCCATGCAAGTGGTGCTTGCTGCGCCATCACAGGTTGTGAGGTCAGGAGACAGGCATGTAGCCGGGGGCTAAGGGGCTTCAGCCCCGAAATTCTCAGGGTAGTCCGCGAAAAGGCCTTACTGGTACATTATTTAAACCAGGGGTGGCCAAGACGGTGATCGCGATCGACCGGGTGATCTTTGGGCCTCATCCGGGTGATCTTCAGACCCTCACCCGGTCAATGCGCGCTCCCGCGCATGCATGCTCCCAGCGCCGCCTTCCTCTGCCCTGCAGTAGGCGACAGAGGCCCCCACGCGCTCCTCGCTGCCTCTCTTTCACCCAGATCCACACGCTCCGCTCTCCTCTCTTTTGCCCGGATCCATGGATCCGGGCGAGAGAGAGGCGAGGAGAGCACGCGGGGGCCTAATCCTCCTCTGTCACCTATGGCAGGGTGGCGACAGAGGAGAGAGGCCCCACGCGCTCGCTGCCTCTCTTTCGCCCGGATCCATGGATCCGGGCGAAAAAGAGAGGCGAGGAGGCGCGGGTTCCTCCTCTGTCGCCGCCCTGCCATAGGCGACAGAGGAGGAGGAGGCCTAATGCGCTCTCCTTGCCTCTCTCAGCCGGATCCATGGATCCGGTGAGAGACAGGCGAGGGCAGCGCGACGGGGCCTCGAGAGGCGCCATGGATCGGAGCGCCTCCCCCAAACCGGTGCGCAACCAAACTAAT
Organism: Anolis apletophallus; assembly: GCA_030556195.1. Classification (NCBI taxonomy): domain Eukaryota; kingdom Metazoa; phylum Chordata; class Lepidosauria; order Squamata; family Anolidae; genus Anolis; species Anolis apletophallus. The sequence continues at coordinate 7,052 of JARBWK010002573.1, forward strand.
AAGAAGCCGCCGCGGGTGCACGCGCACGCGCGCGCGGCAGGTGATCTTTTCAACTTGGTTGCTCAAAAGTAGCTCGCATGCTGAAAAAGTGTGAGCACCCCTGATTTAAACTGTTATGTTTATTTATATCATGATCTGATCACCATGCTCATTATATCCCACATTAATGAGGTTATTGGGATAACAATACAAAAGGTTTGCTAGGGTAGACCCTCTTCCACCCAGTCTGCAGCCCCCCCCCCCATCTAAATCCTGGCTACGGCCCTGTCAGGAGAGAATGCTTCTAGAACATGACCAGACAGCCTGAAAAACCTACACAACCCAGCTTGAACTAATCTTGGCATCCAGTGTGGTGCAGTGTCAGGTTCTTCTCATCCAAACTCACCTCCTTGGGTTGGTGTTGTGAGAATCAACCAAGAAATGAAGGGCCCTGATTTAGAGAAAGGATGGAACTCAACACTATAAATGGATTTCTTCTCAGTTGAAATAAAACCCAGATCAAATTCACTGCACCTCCCTCACGGACAATTGTGAGCCACCTGCCCCTAAATCCAGACTGAAGTAATGCTGTAAAGCAGTGTTTCCCAACCGCTGTGATGCGGCACAGTAGTGTGCCGTGACGGACCTCCTGCTGTGCCGCGAGAAAAGCTCTCTGCCCCCCCCTTCCTTCCTCTCTCCTCCTGCCGAATTATTGCTGCTTGGGGGAGGAGGAGGAAGGGCCGGGCGGCGGCGAAGAAAAAGAAGAAGGGGCTGGGGCGGCGTCTCCTTCGACCTCTAATCCTCTAATCCGCCATGACTCCCGCCATGACTCTGGCCCCTCGCTCGCTGAAGCCGTGCGGAGGAGCCCCGCTCACTGAAGCCCGTCCACCACTCATGCTCCTCCTCCTCCGTGCGGCCTGGCTCTGCCCCCTCCCCCCGGGCTTCAGCTCTCCTACAGCTTCTCCAACCTTGAGGGGGGCAGTGCCAAGCCAGCGGTGGCAGAGCCTGCACAATTCTGGCTTGGAACTGCCCCTCAAAGCTAGCGAAACTGTGGGAGAGCTGAAGCCAGGGGAGGGGGCAGGGCATGGCGACCTGGCTCCACCCCCTCCCCTGGCTTCAGCTCTCCCAAGCTTCGCCAGCCTTGAGGGGGCAGTGCCAAGCCAGCGGTGACAGAGCCAGCACAATACTGGCTTGGCACTGCCCCCCTCAAGTCTAGAGAAACTGTGGGAGAACTGAAGCCAGGGAGAGGGGGCGGGGCATGGTGCGGCCTGGCTCCGCCCCTCCCCTGGCTTCAGCTCTCCCAAGCCGCCAGCCTTGAGGGGCAGTGCCAAGCCAGCGGTGGCAGAACCAGCACAATACTGGCTTGGCACTGCCCCTCAAGGCTGGTGAAGCTGTGGGAGAGCTGAAGTTGGGGGAAGGGGTGGGGCATGGCACAGCCTGGCTGCTCCCCTTTCCCCAGCTTCGGCACTCGCAGCAGCTGCTCCCAGCAGGCCACCTTTCCCCGTCCGTTCTTTACTGTGTTAGAGTGTCATTTTGTGTCATTTTTGTTGGTGGTGTGCCCCCGGATTTTTTTTAATGTTAAAAGTGTGCCGTGGCTCAAAAAAGGTTGGGAAACACTGTTGTGAAGGATCACCAGGTATTGCTGTGAAGGATCACCATCTTTTCCTCTCTGTATCTATCTCCCTTCTACTATGTCTTTCTGACCTTAGTTATGACCCTCCCTGTCTGTTGTAATGAATGCAATTGTGAGACAGCTCTCTTATCTCTGAACTGGTCTGTCACACCCGCTGCTAAAGCACACACACATACACACACATCAGCCTAAAACAGCTTCAACTTAGTTTGCTGAAATCCCCTGTGGGGAAGAATATGTTTCTTTTTTTTATGAATATTTTTTATTGAACAGTTTTCATTTTTTCAAAACATACATGATAACAATGGGGAATAAATGGGTATGGGTAAGGGAGGAAAGGGAAAAAAGGATCAAATGGGGAAAAGGGATATGTTGACTTCCATTCTCATTTCACGCTATTTACATATTTTATTCCAGTAATCTATATTTTGTTCGAGGCATCCCCAATGCTCTTATTCTTCCTAGTCTATTACTGACAGTGTTCCTTTCTTATTATATACTAGCTGAACCCGGCACGCGTTGCTGTGCCCTATGTTGGTGATGTGAGAAAGTCTGGGTATGTAAGTTGTGGAAATGATGTGAGCATGTTTGTTGTGTGTATATATATGTGTGTGTATGTGTGTTTATAGTTGTATGTGTGTATGGTTTTTTGGGGGTATGTGTGTATGTGTGTGTGCAGGTATTGGTTTGTGTTTATTTGTGTGTGTATATATGTGTGTGTGTATGTGTGTGTATATAGTTCTTGGTATGTGTGTATATATTTGTGTGTATTTATCTGTGGGTTTTTTGTGTTTGAGTACGTGTATATATATGTGTGTTTGTGTATGTATATGTATGTATGTGTATAAATGGAGAGGTGCTGATATGTGTGTGTATATATGTGTATGTATTAGTGTGGATGTGTATGTATAGGTGTGTAGATATATGTGTTTGTATGTGGTTGTGTATTTATATGTGTTTGTATGTGTGTGTATGTATGTGTATGTATTAGTGTGGATGTGTATGTATAGGTGTGTAGATATATGTGTTTGTATGTGGTTGTGTATTTATATGTGTTTGTATGTTTGTGTTTATATGTTGTTGTGTATATATGTGTGTGTGTATGTGTAGAGGAGGAGGCCGAAGAGGAGGGCGAAGGGGAACCGCTCGATCTCCCTCCCCCGCGGCCCTCTCCTCGGGCAGCGGAGTAGAGGCGGTTGAGGGCTCTCCTACGCCGGCCGCCACCTCCCTTCTGCTGGCCGAAGAGGAGGCCGCAGGGAGAGAGATGGTGCGGCTCCCCCTCGGCCTCGTCCCAGGGCAGCGGAAGGGAGGCGGCGGGTAGCGGCGGAGAGCCCTTTGCCGCCTCTCTTCCGCTGCCCGAAGAGGAGGCCGAAGGGGAACCGGGCAACCCTTCTCCCTGTAGCCTCCTCCTCGGGCAGCGGAAGAGAGGCGGCCGAGGGCTCGGCGCTGCCCACCGCCTCCCTTCAGCTGGCCGAAGAGGAGGCCGCAGGGAGAGAGACGGCGCGGCTTCCCCCCCGGCCCCATCCCCGGGTAGCGGAAGGGAGGCGGTGGGCGGCGGAGGAGAGCCCTCTGCCGCTTCTCTTCCGCTGCCCGAAGAGGAGGTCGAAGGGGAACCGGGCGATCTCTCTCCCTGCGGCCTCCTCCCCGGCCAGCGGAAGAGAGGCGGCGGAGGAGAGCGAGAAGGGGGCGGAAGAGCCGGGCACGGCGCCGTCACCAGCAGCGTAATGGAGGCTCACCCCTCGCCCCCGCCTCCCTTTGGCTTCTGCTGCCGGGATCTGCTCCCCCGCTGTGTCCTCCCTTGCCGGATGTAGAGTGGCCGCTCATGTTCGGGAGTGGTGTAGAGGAGGTGAAGGAGGTCGAGAAGGCTGCGAAAGAGGTGTGTGTGCGTGTTGTTGTTTATGTGGCGTAGTGGGTAGTTATGGAGGGGGGTTGTGGATTGTGGTTTGCTGGGATGTGGTTTGAAGTTGCGCATGCTCGGTACTGTGATGTTTTGTTGGCGGCCATTTTGTGTGTGCGGTGTTTTGCGCATGCGTAGTTATGTTGTGTTTCGGTGGTTGTTTTGGGGGTGTTGTGCGTTGTTTCGGGGTGTTTTCTTGGGTGGAGTATGGACCTAGTGGTATGGATGAGTGGCCCTGTGATTTTCGTGTGTGGGGGGAATGTAGTTTTGGTGTGCATTTGCCTCGTTGCACGACCACTTCCCTTTTATATATATAGATTCTTCACATATTCATCAATCAAGGTCCAATCTGTCTTTATAATGCCTTTGCCATTATTCTGTCTCAACCAATACGTTAATTCATCCATATCTTTTGTTTCAATTATTTTACATATCCACTGCCCCTTTGTGGGTAGGAGGTTTTGCTTCCAAATCTTTGCGAATTCTATCCTTGCTGCGGTTGTTAGGAACACGAAGAGTTTTTCTATATTATCGTTTAAAAAGTGTCATCCTCAATCAGTCCTAACAAATATAATTCTGGCCTCATCTTAAATTCAATTTTCAATATTTTTTTACATTCATCATGTATCACTTGCCAGTATTCTTTTGTTTTGGGACATGTCCACCAAGTGTGGAAGAAGGTACCCTCCTGCTTCTTACACTTCCAGCACTTGTTCTCTACATTCTTATACATTAAACTCAGTTTTTTAGGGGTAATGTACCAGCGGTGTATCATCTTCAACCAGTTCTCCTTTAAGTCAGTCGCGTAAGTAATTTTCAGATGTTTACACCAGATTTTTTTCCCATTCCTTAAATTGAATCGGCCTCCCAATATTTTGTGCCCACTTAACCATTGATTGCTTAATTACATCTGTCTCCGTCGCCCAGTTCAACGGCATGGAGTAATTTCTTTTGATATTATCTTCTTTTCCATTCTCAATATTACATCCCAGGGTCCATCAGCATCACTAAACCCTTTAATCCTAGCAATATTAAACCATTCTCTGATCTGGAAGTAGTGGAGTAGTGAAGAATATGTTTCTGTCAGTTTTTGTTTGTTGTGTGCTTCAAGTTCATTTTAACTTCTGGGTGCTCTAATAGGTTTTATCAGTCTTTCCATTGCCTTCCCCTCAGGCTGAGAGAGTGTGACCAATGGCATCACCAGGGTTGGTGTTACCCATTGCCTCTACGTTGGCAAACCCCAAATCCTGGGCCAGGATTCAGACTAAACTCCAACTTAAGTTGACCCGGGGCATCTACAATGACCTATATGGACACAACTGAAGAACTCCCCCAAAATGTCCATCCAACCAGGGTTTAAAGCAGTGTTTCTCAACCTGGGGGTCGGGACCTCTGGAGGGGTCGTGAAGGGGTGTCAGAGGGGTCGCCAAAGACCATCAGAAAACACAGCATTTTCTGTTGGTCATTGGGGTTCTGTGTGGGAAGTTTGGCCCAATTCTAACTTTGGTGGGGTTCAGAATGCTCTTTGATTGTAGGTGGACTATAAATCCCAGAAACTACAACTTCCAAATGTCAAGGTCTATTTTCCCCAAACTCCACCAGACTTCACATTTGGGCATGTTGATTTTCATGCCATGTTTGGTCCAGATCCATCATTGTTTTGAGGCCACAGTGCTCGGGATGTAGGTGAACAACAGCTCCAAAACTCAAGGTCAATGAGTCCAAACCATCAAGGTCAAGGTCAATGAGGCCAAACCCTTCCAGTATTTTCTGTTGGTCATGGGAGTTCTGTATGCCAACTTTGGTTTGATTTCATCATTGGTGGAGTTCAGAATGCTCTTTGATTGTGAATGAACTTCAAATCCTAGTAACTACAACTCCCAAATGACAACATTAATCCCTCCTCCCAAACCTACCAGTGTTAAAATTTGTGCATATCGGGTATTTGTGACCAATTTGGTCCAGTGAATGAAAAGACATCCTGCATATCAGTTATTTACATTACACTTCATGACAGTAGCAAAATTACAGTTGTGAAGTAGCAACAAAAATAATTTTATGATAGGGGGTCACCACAACATGAGGAACTGTATTAAGGGGTCACGTCATTAGGAAGGTTGAGAACCACTGGTTTAAAGACTACCAAAAAATAAGAATCCACCACCTTTTAAAGTAATCTACTTTATTGCCGAACAAGACTTGTAGTAGAAAAGCCATTCCTACTGTTCGTGTGGAATCTCCCCCCGCCCCTCTTGTTAGTCTTGAAAAATCTGCTCTCATCCTTTGTAGAATTAGAGATACAGAATCCCTGGCAACAAAGAAAAATAAATATAGACCAGATTTTTTCAACCCAAGAGAACACTTCTTTAGGCATCTCGCTGAACTTCAGCACAAATCGATGGTCAAATTCTGCCAGACGTTGACTATAGAATCATTTATGTATGTATGTATTTATTTACAGTATTTATTTTCCGCCCTTCTCACGCTGCAGGGAGTAAGGGCGGATTACAATGCACACATATATGTGGCAAACATTCAATGCCATAGACATACAACATATATAGACAGACACAGAGGCAATTTAACATTCCAGCTTTCGTTCATGAGGATATGCTCGATTCCCAGGCCCATAGGGAGCACCACTTCACGTCCACTGTGGCATCGAGTCCTTGATGGAGTACTCTCTCATTCTTACATATGATGCTGGGGCAGCCAACTATTAATAGTCTAGCTTGCTGTTGTCCCATGCAGCCCAAAAAAAGACAGTTGCATCTGCCAAGTAGGAAATTAAGTACCGTTTTATGCGCGGGAGGCTAATTTAAGTAATTTACGACACCATAAAACCTTCCAGCAGCATGCGTAAGAATGAGGAAGTGCTCCATCAAGGACTCTATGGCACAAGTGGACGGTGAAGTGGCAGCTCCCCCTGTGGCCAGAATCGAGCATATCCTCTCATGCCATCTCGGCTTTGGAGTCCCTGCCATCCCGGGAGGCGATCCGGGCCTGCAGCAGGAACAGTCGGGCCATGCGGCATTGATTAAGCCCTGGCGCACCCGGAAGACTTGATCGCTTCCGGTCGCCAGGGCAATCAGCCCCGCAGGTCACCGACTGCTCCTGCTGCAGGCCCGAAACGCCTCCCGGGATGGCAGGCACTCCAAAGCCAGGATGGCAGGCATTCCATGGCAGGGCGATCAGCCCGATCGGAACGCCTCTGACGGAATGGCTGGGGGCGAGAGTGGGCGGAGGCCTGCAGCCTCCGATCATCTGCTGCTCTGCTCTGCTGCGGCAGCGGCTGGGTCCACTTTGCCATCCTCTAGGCTGGGGCCATTGGGCCATTCCATCTTGGGATCCTTCCTCTCTTGAGGATGTCAGCCTCCGTCTTGGTTCGCACCTTGTCTTCTTGAATTTCATTTTATTTTATTTTAGTGGTTTTTATTATTATTTTATAATAATTTTATTATAATAATATAATAAATAATATAATATAATGTTATGTTATATTATCATTTCAATATATTATAATGTCTATACTATAATATAATAATTATGATATTAAAACTAATAATATATATGAATATTTCTTGATATATTAATATGTTAATATTAATGATGTGTGTAATATATAGTAAATATAGTAAATAAATAAATAAATAAAGTAGATTAGAATGAAGTTCAGCCTTTAGGTGCGGCCCTCCATAATATTTTGGCTCTCATGGCCCCTTGGAAAAACTAATTATCCACCCCTGACCTATATGGACAACTGGAGAACTCCTCCCAAAATGTCCATCCAACCAGGCTTAAAGACCATCAAAAAATAAGAATTCACTACCTTTAATGTAATCTACTTTATTTGTGTCACTTATTGCCTTTATTGGGTGCCACCTATTGTCGAACAAGACTTGTGGTAGAAAAGCCATTCCTACATTTCATGTGGGAATCTTTTTCCTTGTTTAGTCTTGAAAATCCTCTCATCTTTTGTAGAATTAGAGATACAGAATCCCTGGCAACATAGAAAATGTAAATATAGACCAGCTATTTTTGCCAACTCAATCACTTGCCCAGTGTCTGCTTTTGCAGAGGGGAGAGGGAGGCAGTGAAAGAGGCCACACAGATCATGAAACGTATAGAGCCTCATGGAATTGTGTGGTTTT
>JARBWK010002574.1:0-14709 GCA_030556195.1 Anolis apletophallus
CACGGGCCAGCTTCTGCTCCCACTTGGAGCGGAGCTGGTCGGCCAGCAGCTGCCGCTCTTTCTTCGCTGCCTCACGCAGCTCTCGGGCCTCCTGGACAAAGTGGCGGCAGGCCTCCTGGGAGTGGAGACGCTCGGCTTCCAGTTCCGCTCGCAGTGCCTCCAGTTCCTGCCGGTGGTCTTTGTGGAAGGGCACTGAGGAGGGAGGCCGAGGCGGAGGATGCGGCAGAGGACTGCCAACTCCCCATCTATTCCCGCTTCTGCGAGGGGATAGGCCAGGCAAGGCCTCATGCGGTGGCGCCGTGCCACTTCTGACTGAAGGACCATGTTTGAACATGTTCTCAGGGAAAAACAGTTCCTGAGGACAAATTGGCTGGAAGACCAACTATGTACGTTCACCAAGCAGCTCACGCACCTTGGCCTTCAAAGCGAAGTGACGGTTGGGACCGCTCTGTTCTGTGCCCCCTCCCCAACATTCTCTTTTCCTCCTCCATTCCACCCCCTCCCCTTTCTGGCAGGGAGGATGGCTGGCCTGTAATGCTTTTTCATAGAATCATAGAGTTGGAAGATACCACATGGGCCATCTAGTGGAAATCTTCATCCCAGTGTTTGAGTACCGCATTTTAAATCATGCCTGTTTAAAATTCTATTCGCCCTGCCCCCTTGTTGACTTGGTGCTTAGGCCTGTTCTTTCGGGGATTATTTGAGGCGCTGATTCAAAAACATTGCATTGGATATAAAGCGGGTTTTGGTACGTTCCGTGTAGGAGTACAGTCAGAGAGTGATGCTGTACACGTGTAGAGCTTTGAAAAGTGGGTTCCTGTGCCAAGAATCAGGCAGGCACTTAGACTGTGAAAATAACACGGTGATTCATGCTATTTGAGGCACTCTGTGCCTAATGTGAGATAACATAGGCTTAGATTGATGAACAGTAGAGAATGTGCTATGAAAAACCTTAGTGCAAAAAGGGAAAGAACTGCGCATGAGTGAAGAGTTTAGCCCCCTGCGTTGCTGGCACGGAGCCTGGAAGCAAAATGTTTCAAACTGGGGACACGAGAGACTTAGCACTGATAGCTGTACTGTGAGAAAGACTAACATAAGAAATGACTATTGTTTTCATGCATAGGTGGAACTTTGGGATGTGATGCAAATGGAAATGCAATGTTTATTGGATTAATGAGATGTCATGTAATCACCAGAAAGCACCAGCCAATTATGATTGTACAAGATCCATGAAGAAGGGGTGGGCTTAACTGAAATGCCTCCATTGGGGTATAAATGTTTTTGTATTGAGAGTGACGGGGTCTTTTGCCCCTGATTGCAGCGTGTTCTGCTGGCAGAAGCCCACCAGCTGGTGCCAGAAATAAACCTGTTTGATTTTCACCTACTTCACAGTTGTCGTGAGTTTTCCCTCATCCTTGTACCCGCACGTTCAGGTAGCTTTGGTAAAGTTAACTTGATACTCGGAGTTCCATAACTCCTTGATTTGGCTGCTTCATTTGGTGACCCCGACGTGATGGTAAAAGGCATTTAGACGGGTCTGTGGTGAGGAAAAACAAACGGTCCCCATTGAGGACAGCGCCCGCTCCCAGGCAAGTAAAGTGAGACGACTCAGGAGGGCTGCGCTAGGGGCCCCACCTTTTTCCAGATTTTTTCATTGACCGGCTGCCTGACTCGTCCCACACTAACGCCTGTGGACACGGGAGAGACTGCAACTAAAGTTGCCGGTGAACTCATAAGCCAGAAGGAAGTCCGGGGGGGGCAGCTTGGAAGAAGCCCTTTGAGTGCCGGCAAGTGTAAAGTCCGGGGACGCCTTAACTGGGTGCCCAGCCGTTGTGGGCTAGCAAACGGGCACAAGCGCGCAGAGAGTCGGAGGCGACGTCAGGTCCGTTCGCCAAGAGCCGACGCAAATCGAGTGGTGACGCGGGAGGCGAGACGCGAGTCCCGGGGTCTTCAGGAATCGGCAAGTATTAGTTTCTTTCAAGCACTTAACACTGAGGGAACACACATTGGGGTTGGGGGATAGCACTGAAGTGGGTTTTGATCTTAGGCCAGAAAGAGATGGGGAGTGCAGGATCAAAGCAGAAGAAAGAGACCCCTTTGCAATGTGTGTTAGATAACTGGGACAGGTTTTGTCTGTTGGCAGTGGAAGGAAGGCCCCAAGATATGAAATCTTTTGAACTTAGCAATCTGTGCACAGAGGTTTGGCCGTCCGTCCGTGAGATCGGCTGGCCAAACACAGGGACCTGGGATTGGGAGAAATGCCAACAACTTGAGGCGTATTGTTTCGCAGTTCATCCAAACGACCAGTGGATTTATTCCGCAACGTGGGAACGCATGGTCGCTGAGGGGGTTTGGTGGGCTGGCCCAAAGATCCGTAGAAAGAAAGGGTGCTTTGTAAACAGAGAGGTAGAGAGAAAGCCTCCGGTGTTACCGGCGGAGCAAGAAGATCTTCCCCCCTTAAGGAGAAGACCAAGAGAGAGACAAATTGCCCCAACCGGAGCGTGGGGAGCAGCCACTGCGCCTCCGCTCTACGCAAGTTTGAGTGTCCCTGTTCAAGCTCCAGCCATGTCCCCCACCCTTGGGACAGGCTCGGCCGTCCAGATGACGTCAACGGCCGTGACGCAATCTGAGGCGGTCCCGGCTGTTCCTACTGCGCCAATCCCGTCTGTCCCCGCCTCGCCGCTCCCGGCAAGCCCAGAGTTTCTTCCTGTTCCCGTTGCGCCAATTTCAACTCCAGTAAATTCCCCAATGACTTTCCAATTCGAATTAGGGAGCCAGGCAAATGCGGGTTCAAGCGGGACGTTTCCGTCTGCTAGAGCAGCGTCCCATCCCGCGCTGGCCCCTTCATTTCAGCCACCAGCGATAGTGACATACCCTGTTCCCCGGTCAGAAAGGAACCCGTTTTGTGAGGAACCGCCTGCTTATCAGGCCCCTCTCTCCATGAAGATTAATTACCCCCTGGAAGAAGCAAGACAGATAGAGAAAGAAGCGAGATGGGCCACCTCCAATGCTGACAGGATGATAGTGCGTCCCCAAGGCAGAGAGGAAGAGGATGAGTGCCCCGAAGCAGCAGGGAGGTTGATTGCGCGACCCCCCCGAGTGCAACGGAGCAGCTCCTTTGAATCCACAAGAGCGATAGAGCGCTCGCCGGATTTAAACAGAAGACACAGTGTGAGACGAGCTGCTTCTCCAATGAGAACCAGAAGCAAGACCAGGGGGCAGGAAGTAAAAGGAGAAGAGGAGGTGGAGAGAGGGGCATTAGAGTGTCCTATAAGACAGGTCCCATTATTGGACGTGCACAACAGGGTCCAACAAGCCTATCAAATAGTCCCGTTCTCAAGTTCGGACATTTTTAATTGGAAACATAATACCCCCCATATTCTGAGCAACCTCGTGCTATGGGGGATCTTTTGGAAGGAATTATGGCTACCCATGATCCCACCTGGTGGGATTGTAAACAGCTGTTAAATGCCCTGTTCACTGCGGCAGAGAGAAGGTGCATTATCAATCAGGCCAGATTGATAGCTCAAGAGGGACATGGGCAGATGGAAGCTGTTGCATTTGGGAGTGCTAGGTTCCCAGTGGAACAGGATCCAGGATGGGATCCGAATCATGTGGATCAGAGAGACAGAATTAGAGACTATCAGCAAATTCTCTTAAAGGCCATCAGAAAAGGTCCACCCCGGCCTTCCAGTATCCAAAAGATACAAGGAGTCCAACAGGACAAAGTTGAAACGCCTGCTGCTTTTCTCGAGCGTTTGGAGGAAGCATACAGAAAATATAGCCCTTACAACCTAGAACAGAATGATGGGAGGGTTGCTCTCACACAATCCTTCATTTCTCAGTCATCCCCAGACATCAGAAAGAAAATACAGAAACAGCCAGGGTTTTTGGGCAAGAATTTAACTGAACTGTTGGCTATTGCTGATCAAGTGTTCATGGCCAGGGAGCAGGTAGAAGAAGAGAAGAAGGATAGGAAGAAGAGAGAGGGATATAGAGTTCTGGTGAGCATGTTTGATGAAAGATCAGGAAGAGGAAGAGGAAATGGTCGTGGCAGAGGGTCAGGAAGAGGAAACAGTGGAGGACAGTTTAAATTGGGTCGAAATCAGTGTGCTCGTTGCAAAAAAGAGGGCCACTGGCAAAAAGACTGTGTGGAGGAAATGTCAGAGGAAAGTGATGCAAGTACAAAAAGAGTCAAAATTCCAGCCAGAGGATCAGGAAAGCCTAGGGGAAGAGGCAGAGGAAGTTATAGGCCTTATGAGAAGGCTGTTGTGGCTGCTGCCATGCAAGAAGAAGAGGAGGAAGCTGAGTGGGAAGATGAATGTTGAAAGATTGGCAAGGCTTTTCTGTTACTTGACCCAGAGGAGCCTTTGATTGCCGTAGATGTGGAAGGTCAACGTGTAAAGTTCCTAGTAGACACCGGCGCGGATAAGTCTGTAGTGAACAAGAAATTAGCACCCCCTAGTGGTCAGCACATCAAGGTTGTTGGAGTGACAGGAAAGCCACAGAAATGTCCTTTGTTACAGCAAAGAAAGTGCAACATTGCTGGGAGAGAAGTGATACATAAGTTACTGTATGTCCCAGATTGTCCAATCCCTCTACTTGGGAGAGACATTCTGGCGAAGATAAGGGCAAGGTTGGAATTCTTGGAATCAGGCCAGTTGGAACTTACAGTCCCACAGCAAGAAGAATACAGATTGTTTAGATTGCAACAAGTTAGAAAGAAAGATACATTTTGGTGCTGGGACGAGACTCCCAGGGTTTGGGCGGAAGATAATGAACCAGGAATGGCGATAAATGTTGCCCCTGTGGTGGTAGAGATAAGAACTGGTCAGCTTCCCGTGAGAAAGGCCCAGTACCCTATTAGTAGAGATGCTGTGGAAGGAATCCAAGAAGAGTTACAAAGATTGTTACATCATGGGATTATTGTGTATTGTGAGTCAGCTTGGAATTCGGCCCTCCTTCCTGTTCGTAAATCAGATGGAAAGTTTCGCATTGTGCAAGACCTTAGAGCTGTCAATCAAGCTACAGTGACATTAACTCCTGTTGTTCCAAATCCATATATAATGATGAGTCTAATACCAAGTACAGCTGCTTGGTTCTCTGTATTAGACTTACGTGATGCTTTCTTCTGCATTAGGCTAGCTCCTATCTCACAACCTATCTTTGCCTTCCAATGGGAGACCCCAAAGGGAGGGCGAAGACGTCAGGCAACTTGGACAAGATTGCCTCAAGGTTATAAGAATTCCCCTACCATTTTTGGTCAGGCCTTAGCTAAGGACTTGTCAGATTTTGAAATTCCAGAGACTGAAGGTGTGTGGCTTCAATATGTGGATGACCTGTTGGTCAGTACAAAGACTAAAGAAGGGGTGTGAGCATTACACTCTAGAACTGAAAGTGTGTTGAAAAGAAAGGGTACAAAGTGTCCAAAAAGAAAGCACAGTTGTGTCAAAAGAAAGTTAAATACTTAGGCTTTGGCTTGACTCAAGGGAGCAAAGTGTTGGAAGTTGAGAGAAAGGAAGTCATTTGTGCTATTCCAACCCCCAAAGACAGAAGACAGACAAGAGAGTTTCTAGGAACCACTTCTTATGTAAGACATTGGATTCCTAATTATGCTGTCATTGCAAAGCCATTGTATCAGGCCACCAGAGGAAGTAATAAGGATCCTTTTGAGTGGACAGAAGATTGTGACCAAGCTTTCCAGATGCTGAAGGAAGCTGTAATCTCACCACCTGCGCTGGGCCTGCCAGATTTAGACAAACCGTTCTATCTCTTTGCTGCAGAAAGAGATGGGACTGCGATAGGGGTTTTGGCACAGTATTTTAGGTACATGGCAACGCCCTCTAGCCTATTTGTCAAAGCAGTTAGACACAGTAGCCAGGGGCTTCCCCTTGTTTGAGGGCTGTTGCAGCTGCGGTGGATTTAATCAGAGAAGCCACCAAGCTCACCTTAGGAAAATGTTTGACCGTGAGGGTCCCCATCATGTAAAAGCATTGTTAGATTCAAAGGGTCCGCGTTGGCTGACAAATGAGCGACTGACTAAGTATGAGGGTGTTTTGGCAATAACCCCTCGTTACCATGTGCCCCATGTTAAATCCTGCAACACTTTTACCCAGCCCTTCAGATCCCTCACAACATAACTGCATTGAGACAATGGACTTGATTTATTCCAGTAGGCCCGATTTGCGTGATTTCCCTTGGGAACAGGTAGATTTAACCTTATACACGGATGGAAGTAGTTTCATAAGAGAGGGAGTGCGTTATGCCGGCTATGCTGTTGTCACCTGGGAGGATGGGGTTCTTGAAGCGGAACCATTGCCTCCTGGGACTTCGGCCCAACTAGCTGAGCTAATTGCATTAACTCGTGCTTTGAAACTTGCCAAAGGGCAAAGGGTTAATATCTATACTGATTCTCGTTTTGCGTTTTTAACGCTTCATTGCCATGGTGCATTGTGGAGGGAAAGAGGCTTTTTGACTTCTGCTGGAAAGGCGGTCAAATATGCAGATGCGATGTTGGATTTGTTAGACGCTGTTTGGCTCCCTAGTAAAGTGGCTTTGATGCACTGTAAATCACATCAAAAAGGTAATGATCCGGTGGTTCAGGGAAATAGGCTAGCGGATCTGACTGCCAAAGAAGTAGCTACTCAGAAACACACACCTGTAATGTTAAATCTCACTGACTCAGAGCCCAAAGTGGAGAAATGCAACTACACTAGAGAGGAGGAGGAGTGGGCTTTGAGTGAGGGTGGAGAATGGGAAGATAGTTTCATAAAAATGCCAGACAACCGCGTATTTGTCCCTAAGACAAAAGCGTGGCACATAGTACAGTTTTACCATGAGAATACACACCTAGGGAAAAGCGCCTGGCAGCGCTCCTAGAAAGACAGATGTTCATCAACAGCCTGCACAGCCTGACGTCCTTGGCTGCGCAGAGATGCTGGACATGTGCAAAGAACAACCCAAGAGAGGGGCCTTTGAAAGCGCCTGGGATACAGTATCAAGGGAATTGGCCCTTTGAAGTGTTAGTGACAGACTTTACAGAAATGCCAATGAGTGGAGGCTTCCACTATTTGCTGCTTTTTGTGGATTCTTACACGGGTTGGATTGAAGCTTTTCCTACACGCACGGAGCGATCAGCTGAGGTAGTGAAAGGCCTCATGAAAGACATTATTCCTAGATTCGGCATGCCTTTGCAGATAGGCTCAGATAACGGGCCAGCGTACGTGCACCACGTGGTCCAGGGACTGTGCAAACTGTTAGGGATCACGTGGCGTCTTCATTGTGCGTACCACCCGCAGTCTTCTGCCAGGGCAGAAAGAGCCAATCGGACTTTAAAGAACTGTTTAGCAAAGATTTGCCAAGAGACTAAGTTGAACTGGAGGATGGCGTTACCTCTAGCCCTCCTAAGGGTCAGATGTACCCCTCATAAGAAGACAGGCCTGTCACCTTTTGAGCGATTGTATGGCAGGCCTCCATTGAACTTAAAAACTATGTGTGGACTGACTTCTGATAGTCATGTGTTAGGACACCAACAGACTTTGCAAGATGTCCAGATGTTAGGGAAACAGCTAGAGAGACTTAGCCAGTATACAGCGGATTTGCGACCCCCTCTCCCTTCTACTTCTCTTCACTCTTTTTCAGTTGGCGAATCCGTCCTGATCAAGGAATGGCACGTGCGCCCTTTGCTGCCCAGATGGAGAGGTCCATTTACCGTGCTGCTGAGCACGCCAACGGCGGTCAAGGTGGAAGGCATCCGTCCATGGGTGCATTACAGTCGGGTGAAGAGGGCACCGATTGCTTTGGAGTCTTCCGTGGATCCAGACAACCCCTTGCGGTTGCGGATTACAAATACTTTGCGACGCCCTATTTAAGGGGCACACAGAAGAAGAAGGCCACAGAAGAGTCGTCGGATACCATCGCTCCCAATCCTGGAAATGGTGGCCCAACGCAAGAAAGATGGACAGAGCCAAAGGCACTCTCATTGCGGTGGTGGCTTAGCATCCTAATGGGACAGCGTTACAGGAGTAAGCGCCCGGTGGGAGTGAGGACTATTTTTGGGTATATGGCTCTGATATTGACATTGTACATTACTGGGACACACGGGGGGTGGGAGCAAAATATGTTTCATAGACTGATAACTAACATGTCACATGAACTGAGTTTGAATTCATGCTGGATTTGCAGTCAAGGCCCTTCTAGCCATAAGTCAGGATGGCCGATAGTTCCTAGTGCTGTTCTGACATTGAGAGGATGGAATGACATTAAGGGAAAGCAGGAACTTTTGGGAAGGGAAGCAGAGAGGGCTCGGTTCATGATTACTCACCGTTCTCCTGTGTTGAAAGCTGCGCTGTGTTTCAAATCGGAGAAGGAAGAGAGACCTTACTATGTTGGAAGCCAGAGACTTGGCATGTATGAGCTTTTGATCAGATTGAGCTAGGGTTCCTATCCTGCTTGTAATCACACGATTACAGTGCATAGTAGGTACAGAGGACGGTGTGGTCTGAGAACAACAGGAGTTTGGACTTGGAGTTGGGAGAGATCAAATTGCACTCACATATTGTTCAGGAATCATCATGAGAATGCTATAGTGAACATGGTTCAGAATTTGCCAGCCAGACGCCTAGGATATCGGGCGACTGGACTTCCTACGGGAATTGTTTGGATTTGTGGAAAAGTGGCAATGTCTGTGCTTCCTGTAGTTTGGTCTGGAGTTTGCACCCTTGGCACCCTGCAGCCTGGGGGTTTGAGAGTGCTCCCAAGGAGACTCATGTTACTAATTTGTACTTACATATCCATAAGCGCTCATTTGCTGATGTGCAACGCTATGGGTATGACCCGGACAAAACTTTTCTAAATGAAGGCCAGAGGTTCATAGCAATTGTGGCACCCAGGTTGGGTGTGGCTTGGAGCATAAAACAGTTGCGTGTGTTATCATATGACTTGGAATCTTTAGCCAATGACACCTTTGAAGGAATGTCATCCATGCAGGTGGAGGTGGATTCTTTGGCAAGAATGGCTATGCAGCAGAAGCTGGCTCTAGACTACCTCCTCTCCAAGGAAGGTGGTCTCTGTGTGTGGTTAAATGTATCCTGCTGTCATTTTATAAATAAGAGTGGAGACATTGAGCTGGACCTGGACAAGATTCAGGGTGTTGCTAGAGAAGTACAGAAGACTTACTCAGCTCCAAGTGATTTTTGGAGTTCCTTGCTAAGCTGGCTACCAAATTTGCATTGGTTACGTTCGCTTGTGATGATAATCATAGTGGTGATATGCTCTGTGCTAATCATAATGTGCTGTCTGCCCATTTTGCTCAAATGTTGTACTTGTGCAGTGCAGAAATCCATAGATACAGTAAAAGGTGTGCATGCTGTCCGGACTGGAGAACCTGTGATCACGAGGGACTGGAGAGTGAATTGGTCCTCTTAAGGTGTTCCAGACGTGTGTGTAGGTAACTCCTTGTGATGAGTTACCCACAAGAAAAAGAAATTCTGGAATAAAGCAGGTTTTGGTACTTTCCGTGCAGGAGTACAGTCAGAGAGTGATGCTGTACACGTGTAGAGCTTTGAAAAGTGGGTTCCTGTGCCAAGAATCAGGCAGGCACTTGCACTGTGAAAATAACACTATGATTTATGCTTTTGATGCACTCTGTGCCTAATGTGAGATAACATAGGCTTAGATTGATGAAACAGTACAGGATGTGCTATGAAAACCTTAATGCTGAATGGGAAAGAACTGCGCATGAGTGGAGAGTTTAGCCCCCTCCGTTGCTGGCACGGAGCCTGGAAGCTAAATGTTTCAAACTAAGAACACAGGAGACTTAGCACTGATAGCTGTACTGTGAGAAAGACTAACATAAGAAATGACTATTGTTCTCATTCATAGGTGGGACTTTGGGATGTGATGCAAATGGAAATGCAATGTTTATTGGATTAATGAGATGTCATGTAAACACCAGTAAACACCAGCCAATTATGATTGTACAAGATCCATGAAGAAGGGGTGGGCTTAACTGAAATGCCTCCATTGGGGTATAAATGTTTTTGTATTGAAAGTGACGGGGTCTTTTGCCCCTGATTGCAGCGTGTTCTGCTGGCAGAAGCCCACCAGCTGGTGCCAGAAATAAACCTGTTTGATTTTCACTGACTTCACAGTTGTCGTGAGTTTTCCCTCATCCTTGTACCCGCACGTTCAGGTAGCTTTGATAAAAGTAAATTTGTTACTCGGAGTTCCATAACTCCTTGATTTGGCTGCTTCACCTCCTGCCTTGGCAGTTAGTCACCAACCGAAATATTTGAATTCGGGGATTCCAAAACCATCTGCAGGCTGAGCCTCCAGTTTCCATGGCAACTGAGGTTCGTTGGAGCTCTGCTAGATCATTGAACTGCGAACCCCCCAGGGCCAGCAAAGTTTCACCCCTACAAATACTTACATTGTAGCAGCAAATCCGGAGTCCCAAGACTCCCAGGTGGTACCTTTTTGACTCCCAGGCAGCGCAAACGTGCGAGCGCAGGTACGAGAAAACGCAACAACAGTTACTGCAGTCAATGAAGCCAAAGTTTATTTGCACAACATCAGCTGACGGGACCTGCCCACAGAACTCGCTGCTTCGGGGCAAGAACCCCGTACAATCTCCGACTATCCCTTATATACACTCTATGGCGGCAGATCCCTTGTCCCTCCTTTCTTCATCATCATCATTGGTTCACAGCATCAACTCATTTTTATTATCCAATTAAACATCACATTATTTGGCCTCACACTCTATTCGTATTCCTATTTGCTAAACAGCACTGCGCAGTATTAATTCTTCATTCTCACAGTATGTTATCTGCCATATGGGCATCTTGTCCTTAATTTGCAACATTTCTATGCCGTCCTTCTGTGCCAGCAGGGAAGAACGGTCTCATTTGCCCATGCGCGGGTCCTACCAATCAGTAACAATGTAAACAGACACACGCTGGGTGCTAGCTAGGCCAATCACGGCCAGTGTTATCAGGAAAGGCACATGAGGTACTCTAACAAATCACAGCTTGTGCCTGACGTACCAATCAGAGTGCATTATTCTCGTCTTGGCTGCCAGCATGATTTCTGGCAAGCTACCTCGCTATACTAAGGCCTGTGCTTGTGCATCACTCTCCTCTGACTATACTTCTGCTAAAAGCACCAATTCTGCTTTAACATATATATAAATATCAACTACATTTACAACCTGTAACAAATAAATATGGCTTCACCACATGAGGAAACACAACATACAAACTACAGACCCATTAATAAAATCCAACACATGCTATGTTCAACAAAGGAGAAGAGGGATCCTCTCACTTCTGTATCTATATGTGAATATCTATATGTGTTCGAGTACGTACCATGTCAACTTTGCCATGAACTTACATATGATACGTTGGAGTTTGGTCTCTTTGTGCAAGCAGTTTATGAAAAGGGTATCTTTAAAAATAAATAGCTAGAATTAGATTAAAATTGTTGGAACCTGCCTATAACTTGGCTAAACACCGGGTGGCAGCAGGAATCCATCTGTGTGTATGAAAGTCCTGTCCTTAGGAAAAGAAACTTGGGTGGAGAAAGTAAGGCATCTTCTTCTCATGAGGGACTGGTAATGTTTTAAATAGTTTCTCAACTTAATCTCAACAGGATTCACCTCTAAGGTCAGTTCTTAAAGTTTGAGGCATTCGGTCGACCTTATTGCTTACATCTGGCAAAAACTCTTGTAGCCTTTCATAAACTTCAACTTTGTTCTTGATCAGGCCTAGAAATCCAAATCTGCTGCAGTCATCAATAAAAGTTAGGAAATCTCTATTCCCAGATTCTCATAGATCCACAAACATTACTGTGAAAGCACTATATAAAGGCCGTAGTAACCATCTCCCTGTTTTTTGGAGAGAGGGTTTGGTTGTCCCTTCACTTCTATGTGAAGTCTGTATTCTTCTTTACTGCAGATCCAGCTATATAATGAACTATTCCTCTGCTGTTAAAATGCATCTTGCATCCAATGCTGCCTTTCCTGCTCCCTCCCTTTTCCTAAGCATTGAACTCTTCCTTCCTTATCTGCTCTTGAGGGGCTGCCACCAGTTCCCCATTTACAGTCCCCTCCTCTACACACACAAACCCCAAAATGCACACACCACCGCGGCTGCCTTGGGCTGCAGAGAAGGAATGATCCAATGTCAAACAAAAGGAGGTGACTTGATTGGCAATGTTGGGTACTTCCGGCCTTACCTGATCTTGAGACAAGGAAGAAAGTCTCCTTTGCAGCCTGCATTGCAAAGAGAAGGAGGCAGTCGAAGCCTGCAGGTCAGAGAAGGTGGGAGACAAGGGTAGGGCAGTCATCCCTTCCTCTTTCTGAAAAAAATAAGGCAAAGGAAGGAAGCACATGGATGCTTTCCCTCCTTTTGGCTGAGTCAATGGGAGAGGAGCACTCGGAATCCTTTCTCCCAGGCTGGCTCTTGAACCCTGAGTGCTAGCAGGAGCCTCATCTCTGTTTTTTTTATTTGCTTATTTACAGCATTTCTATTCTACCCTTCTCACCCCGAAGGGGACTCAGGGCGAATCAGAGAACACAAACAGGGCAAACATTCAATGCTGTTGAACAGATAGGAGAGGCAACAGATAAGCGTATTATGTTGTCATTTTCCCAACTTTAAACACACGAACGGTCTAGAACATAAATGAGTTGTTCAAAATGATATAATGTATCAACAGCATTCAAAACTGGCAATATTTCATCAGTAGAAATGATAACATAAAACCCGCATGAAATACATTGGTGAGACCCCCAATACAAACAAATAAACACAAGCCGAATGGCGGAGTATCCAGGAACAACAGGGAAGCAATTGCAAACCGGAGCAAGGGTGGAAATGCAAATGCGCGAAAAGTCCCATCCAGAAAATCAGCTCCAAATAAAGTAATAATAGATAGCAAGGTGGGAGGCAGATCCATTACACCATGCCTCCCACCTTCAACCATTCTCCTGTGACGCTGCATCTGCATGGCGCAATCTGCCGCTTGAAGAAGCTTTTGACTAAACGGATCGAGGCCCCGCACTTTTACCGTCGCGGCCCCTCCGAGCGTACACTTTGGCTCCGCATTGGACTATTGACACCCCCATCACCCCCACCCGGACATTGGTCGGGTTGAGGTGCTTTCCAGGACTCTGGTGAACTATCTATTATTACTTTATTGGGGGCTGATTTTCTAAAGAAGAGACCTTCTCATCCACACCCCTGTTGTTCAAGTCTTTGCAAATTCCTCCCTTCTCTTAAGCATATACAGGCAGTTCTTCTTCGTGTGGTCTGTGAAATGCACACAAATGGGTTTACTCCGCGCATGTGCTAGAATCTCGGACATACTAGCTAAAGTTAAAGATTTACATATGCCCCTCCCACTCCCCGCCCCCCCCCCATCCCCTGATTGAGCTACCTCGGCAGTTCCTTTTTCCGCCTAGCCAGCGAAGGATCTCCAACTGCTAGCTCCTGCTAAAAGTCCACGGATTGCCTCGACTATTCGATAAGATAATGTCTTCCCTTTCTTTTAAAAGTGCTCTGACTGTGGAGCAACTTTGCCCCAAGAGGATAGACATCTTTAATGTCCCCTCTGTTGGGGTAATCTCATATTCCCCAGACCTGCAAAATCTGCAGGCCTTTCTCCACTAGAGCCCTGAAGAGCAGAGACTCTAGGCTCAAAGCTGCCCTTTTTTGAGCAGATTTTACCTCCACAGGGACTGGGCTCTCTCCTTCCACGAGCTAGCCCTCCCTGCCTTCTGTATTCTAAGTGCCTCAACAGAAAGTGCCAATCAAGGCTCCTGGCCGGCCCTGTGCCTCCCAGTCCTTGCATGTCGTGAGTTGGCCTCTGGCTCTGCCAGTGAGCCGCTCCGAAAAATGGAACAAAAAGCCTCCAAACCTGCCCTCAGGAAAGAAAAATCTAAGAGGCTATGGCACAGAAACAATCAAGGCTCCTGTGCCATAGCCTCTTAGATCAAACCTGCCCTCAGGAAAGAAAAATCTGAGAGGCTATGGCACAGAAACAATCAAGGCTCCTGGCCGGCCCTGTGCCTCCCAATCCTTGCATGCCCCTGTTGCAAACAGAGACGCTGCAACTTTTTGAGGGCAACAAAGATGAGGCTTGGAGGTGGAGAATCCCCTCCCCCCCCAACTCCTTCTAATTCAGCTCCTTTCCGCCCCCATCTCCCTCACCCTCTCCTTCACCGGAGACCGAGGCGCTGCTTCGGGAGGAGGCCAGCACCACGCGGCCTGCATCTCCTCCTCGGCGACCGGCTCTTCAGCTGTTCTCCTTCACCGGAGACCGAGGCGCTGTTTCAGGAGGAGGCCAGCACCATGCGGCCTGCATCTCCTCCTCGGCGACCGGCTCTTCAGCTGTTCTCCTTCACCGGAGACCGAGGCGCTGTTCAGGAGGAGGCCAGCACCACGTGGCCTGCATCTCCTCCTCGGCGACCGGCTCTTCAGATGTTCTCACTGTTGCGCGCGTGCGCGCATGTCCCAACCTCTTTTTCCAGCTGATCTGCCTCGCTCCAGGTCCCGGGGTCCGCTTAAGGAGGCGCCCGGTGACCGAGGCCACTCCTGGGATCCTCCTTATGGCTATCCCCATGGCTGCCCTCCTCCTTGCCCCCCTCCTTTCCTTCCATTCCCCTGATCCCTTTTGGTATCCGTGGGTCCCCTGCAATCCGTGGCA
>JARBWK010002575.1:0-14707 GCA_030556195.1 Anolis apletophallus
ATGTATTGAGTTTCACAGCAACTTGGGACATGAACTGAAGACTTCTTATCTTGAGTCTGAGATAACTTCTTGATAACATTACACTGTCTTTTAGTGGAAATGTAGAAATTGTGCCATCTTCACTTGTGTCCAACCTGCCTTTGAAATGGATATTATATCAAATGGGTTAAAGGAGTTTATGCTTTTGTCTAAGGAGGATCTCTCAGCATTGTCTTTTTCAAGCATCCCTGGAGAAACTGCCATTTTAATTGGCTGTTTCAGAAGCAACCCTTCCTGCTAGACACATCCTACCTCTGTTCACGCCCCAGTGTTTATTTATTTTAATTTTAATATATTACATCTGGCCCAGCCATTATGGTTTTAAACTTTGTGTGTTATTGCTTATATGTGAGTTACATTGATTATATTGTCTTATTATTTGCTGCTGTGTTGTTTTACTGATGTGTTATTGGGCTTGGCCTCATGTAAGCCACCCCGAGTCCCTTTGAGAAGATGGTGGCGGGGTATAAATAAATAATAATAATAATTATTATTATAATTATGTGGCCTCTCCATTGGCGCCCCCTTGCAGTGGGGGAGAGGCTTGCGTACCCTAGTGAAGTTGTGAGCTATGCTGGCGGTGGCATAATAGCCGGCGGTAGGGCCTCCCATACCAGACAGGTCACAACCGAAGGGTCTGACAAAGAGTGTCAATGGGCAGGATGGGCTCTCTAGCCTTTTGGCAACCATCCTAAGAGAAGGAAAACTCTGATTTCAAACCCGGGCAGATGGTGCTCGTCTGTAAGGTCAACCATCTAAGAGAAGGTCAACCATCTAAGAGAAGGAAACTCGAACCAAACCTACGACCTGAGGACCTCGCTGCCACCGTCCAAGCTTGCTAGGCCCTGGCAGATGAACCTTTGGTTTAAAGGGTGAGGCCAGTTCTGTGCACGCTGCGCTCCACCAGAAAAATCCATTGCACAGGCTCGAAGGACACATCCAACTTCCAAAAAAGCCCTGTAGCGATAGGCGAGGGACAAACGGTAGGTGTAAAGATGCACTGGAAGCCGCAGACCCAACCCTGCATGCAGGCGGTTCAGGACTTTGGTCGCTCGAGACTGACCCGGGAGATGACAGTCTTGTTCGGCAGCATCCTGAACGACCAAGCAGCCTTTAAGGAGAGCACTGCTTGCTCCGTATGGAGAGGGGCCTAGAAAAGGTGGCCTAACGAAAGCTCATCCCCGTCTACCTGGTTGGCTAGCCGCGGCCAACGGGCATCTTCCGATGCGGTCGAACAAAGACAAAGAAACAAAGGCCAACACCTGCCTGCAAAGGTGCAAATAGACTGACACTTGCATGCTGGAACATCAGAACCATGCAAGATTCTGCAGATAGTGGACGTCCTGAGCGTCGTTCTGCTCTAATAGCCCATGAACTATCACGGCTTAACATTGACATCGCTGCTCTTAGTGAAGTTCGTCTCCATGAGGAAGGCAGCCTTAAAGAACACGGTGCCGGCTACACACTCTACTGGTCTGGCAAACCCAAAACTGAGAAACATCTTTCAGGAGTAGGCTTTATGATTAAAAACTCCATCGCCTCTAAACTCGAGACGTTGCCGACAGGTCACTCTGATCGCATTATCTCCTTACGCCTCCCACATGCTGTTCTCTTCAGTATATATGCCCCAACTATGCAAGCTGACCCTGTGGAGAAAGACAAATTCTACTCAGACCTACGCCACCTCATACAAAAGGTCCCTGCAGAAGATAAAATCATTATCCTTGGTGATTTCAATGCCAGAGTAGGAAAAAACTTTGAAGCCTGGAAAGGTGTATTAGGCAAGCACGGTGTTGGAAACTGTAATGATAATGGGCGCCTTCTGCTAGAGTTTTGTGCAGAACAGCAGCTGACTATTACAAACACCATCTTTCAGCAGAAAGATAGCTTGAAGACCACCTGGATGCATCCCCGATCCAAGCAGTGGCACCTCATTGACTATGTTTTAGTGCGCCAGAGAAACATTCGTGATGTCCGTCAGACACGAGTGATGCCCAGTGCAGAAAGTCAAACAGACCATCGCCTTGTAAGATGTAAACTAAATCTACACCTTAAGCTCAAACCTAAGAGGGTGGCATCTTAAAGAGGAGACTCCAAGTCAACAGTCTTCAACAGGCTGTTGTGAGAGACAACTTCCAGGTAAATCTGCAAGCAAAACTTGAAGTCCACCCTACAGATTCTTCTCCTACAGCGCTCTGGCAACACATCAAAAACAGTATCCTGTAGTCTGCTGAAGAATCCCTAGGATTCTCCCTTAAGAAAAACCAAGACTGGTTTGATGAAAACAACCAAGAGATCCAGGAGCTGTTGGCAAAGAAGAGAACCACTCACCAGGCATTCCTCGCCCAGCCATCTTGCCATGTAAGAAAAGCAGCCTTTCGTCTCGCATGTAGTAAACTCCAACAAAAACTCAGAGACATCCAGAACAAGTGGTGGATTGATTTATCAGAAAAGACACAACGCTGTGCAGATCTCGGTGATCACAGAGGTTTTTATGAAGCTCTTAAAGCAGTGTTTGGACCTACTTATCAGGTCCAAAGCCCCTTATACAGTACAGATGGTCAAACACTAATTACTGATAAAACCTCCATCCTGAACCGATGGGCTGAACATTTTCAGGGTCTCTTTAATGCCAGCCGAGTAGTCCAAGGTTCAGCTATCCAACACATGATACAACAACCAATGAAAATGAACTGGACACAGCTCCCACTCTGGAAGAGACCATTGAGGCCATACAGCAGTTGAAAAATGGCAAGGCAGCCGGGATCGATGGAATCCCACCTGAAGCTTGGAAACAGGGAGGTCATGTACTGCATGCTAAATTCCACGAGCTCCTTGTGAGTTGCTGGGAAAAAGGTGAACTGCCATCAGATCTCCGAGATGCAGTTATCATCACCCTGTATAAGAAAAAAGGGAACAAAATCCGATTGCTCAAACTATCGAGGTATAACACTGCTCTCCATTGCTGGAAAAATCCTTGCAAGGATACTCCTGAACAGATTAGTTCCGGCTATTGCAGAAGAACTTCTCCCTGAAAGCCAATGCGGCTTCAGAGTAAATAGGAGCACCACAGATATGGTTTTTGCCCTTAGACAACTGCAAGAGAAATGTAGAGAGCAGAACAAAGGACTCTATGTAACATTTGTCGACCTCACCAAAGCCTTCGACACTGTGAGCAGGAAAGGTCTGTGGCAGATCCTGGAACGTCTAGGATGTCCCCCAAGTTCCTCAAAATGATTGTCCTGTTACATGAGGGCCAGCACGGTCAAGTCAGATATGGCGATGCTCTCTCGGAGCCCTTTCTCATAACTAATGGAGTGAAACAAGGTTGTGTTCTTGCACCAACCCTATTTACAATCTTCTTCAGCATGATGCTCCAAAGGGCTATGGCAGACCTACAAGAAGAAGACGGCATATATATACGCTATCGTACTGATGGTAGCTTGTTCAACTTAAGCCGTCTGAGGGCTCGCACTAAGACTCTAAACTATCTAGTCCGTGAGCTACTTTTTGCTGACGATGCTGCCCCTCTTGTCGCCCATTCAGAAGCAGCCCTGCAGCGCCTCACATCCTGCTTTGCAACAGCTGCAGAGCTGTTTGGGCTGGAAGTCAGCCTGAAGAAAACAGAAGTCCTCTACCAGCCCGCACCACAGGAAGAACACCACCATCCTCACGTCAGCATAGGCACATCTGTGCTTAAATCCGTTCAGCAGTTCACCTACCTGGGAAGCATCATCTCTTCAGACGCCAAGATTGACAAAGAGATAGATCACAGATTATCAAAGGCATATAGTGCATTCGGAAGGCTTCACAAAAGAGTCTGGAGCAACAAGCACCTGAGACAAAGCACCAAAATCAGTGTGTACAGAGCTATCATACTGTCCATTCTCCTCTATGGGTCTGAAACATGGGTCACCTATCGCCAACACCTACGACTCCTCGAGCGCTTTCATCAGCGCTGTCTTCGCACAATCCTAAATATACACTGGACCGACTATGTGACGAATGTTGCTGTCCTTGAGCAAGCAGGGATCACCAGCATTGAGGCCATGCTATTGAGAACACAGCTGCGCTGGGCAGGACACGTCTCTAGGATGGAGGACCACCGCCTCCCAAAGATACTACTCTACGGTGAACTCGCCACGGGTCAGCGCAAGAGAGGCGCCCCAAAAGAGATATAAGGACTCCCTGAAACAACATCTCAGGCTTGGCCAGATTGATCACCAACAATGGTCCACCCTGGCCTCACATCGGGAGGCATGGAGAAGCACTATCCACAATGCTGCGGCCTCTTTTGAGAAGACACGCCGAATGGGTCTCGAAGAGAAACGA
The DNA here is from genome assembly GCA_030556195.1 of Anolis apletophallus. Classification (NCBI taxonomy): domain Eukaryota; kingdom Metazoa; phylum Chordata; class Lepidosauria; order Squamata; family Anolidae; genus Anolis; species Anolis apletophallus. Next base: position 4,372 of record JARBWK010002575.1, read on the forward strand.
CAACGCAGAAAGAACCGCAACTTGGAAAAAACATCACCCAAGGAGACTTTCTGCTGCGCTTTCTGCAACCGAACTTGCCTATCTCAGATTGGCCTTTTTAGTCATCAACGCGCTTGTAAAAAGCGTGGGATGAGTCCTTCCTGAATCTTCGTTCGCGAAGTAATGCCGAGAGAGAATTATGTGGATATGCCAGTGATTTGATTGGGAGTGCATCTAAAGACAACAAAGCTCCTCAGCATAGAAGATGGAGGGACACCCCCCCCCTCCCCAGCTGCTCAATGGCCAGAGTCCAGCACAGCCTCCAGATACCAGAGATGGAAAAAGATGTGAAGGGGTTTTAAAGGATAATGTGGGGAGATCAATCCAACAGGTAGTTAAAGTGCTTCGAAGGGCATTTTGCACGGATTTGGTCAGAGCAGGGCATTGTTTCTTTTTTTCAGGGAAGGCACACTGGAACCGCCACGTTTGCAGGCTCCTCCTAAAGATTGCCAATGTGGGGGCTTGTCTGATATCCTTGGGGAGCGAGTTCCAGAGTCAGGGGGCCACCACCGAGAAGGCCCTCTCTCTCGTCCTCACCAATCGCGCCTGCGAAGGGGGCAGGAGCGAGAGCAGGGCCTCTCGAGATGATCAAAGAGATTGCATGGGTTCGTTGACAGAAATGCGGTCACACAAGTAGGCAGTTCCCAAACCATTCAGGGCTTTATAGGTAAGAACCTGCACCTTGAATTGGGACTGGAAGATGAACGACAACCAATGGAGCTCCTTAAACAGGGGGGGGTTGACCGCTCCCTGTAAGTCGCTCCAGTTAGTAATCTGGCTGCCGCCCATTGGACCAATTTAAACTTCCAGACCGTCTTCAAGGGCAGCCACATGAAGAGTGCATTAAAGTAATCCAATCTGAGGTGACTAAGGCGTGGACCACCATGCCAGATCCGATTTCACAAGGTATGGTCATAGCTGGTGCACGAGTTTTAATGAGAATCTTTTATTACCACTCTGCCAAAGTGGTACCTATTTATCTACTCAAATTACTGTTTTTGAACTGGTAGGTGAGCAGAACCTGGGCTAACGGTTGGGAGCTCAACCCAACCCAGGTTTGAACAGTCAACATTTCAATCGGCAAGATTTTCTGCAGCTGGGGGTTTAACACACTGTGCTAAAGACCAGTCTTAATCCTTTTCTCTGGTTTCTTTAAGATTTATCCATTTGATTTGCCATCACACAGTAAAGACTTGTTTTCCCTACTGTTCTTTCCCTGTTTTCTTTTTAAAACTTCTTTCTTTCTGGGGAGTACAACTTACAGCCTGAAAAACAACAACATATATAGAGGGGTTATTCTTGTGTTCTTGGGTGGGATGAAGCTTTAGCTCTCTTAAATCTCTCTCTCTGCTATCCTTTCGATAGGCAAAAGCAGCACAGCAGGAGTTTCAGGCAAGAGTTCAAAAGGACTTTTATGACCACAGGAAGAGGGAGATGAAAGCTTGCCAAGATTACAGAGAGATAAAGTGCGGGATTTGAATGCTTGCTATTTTCTCCTGAATGTTTTGAATATCTTGTTTGCTATACAATCATCCTCAGTCCCAAAATGGTAATGGCGGCAGAAAGGTAATGGCGGCAGATTCTGCCCGTCTTGGCTCCTCCCTTCATGATGACATCATCATTTTATTTACAAACGGGCAAGCGGGGAAGTCCCATCATATGTAAAACTGAGTGTTTTTTAAAGTCTCTATGTGGGGAATTGAGGGATACATCACTTGCCTTTCGATTCAGGAATTGTGGGAAACACCCACACTTTAGAAGCAGCAAGATACTTCTGCCCCAGATTTGAAGCTCGTGAAGGGCACCATCGGTGGCAGTTTCTTAAATGTGTAGAAACATTTATTTGTGTGTGGTGTTGTTGTTCTCGTGGTGGAGTTATGTTCTCCCTTTTGAGTTTTTTGAAAAATTCCCTGGCTTTTTCTTCTGTTGTTAGCCAGTACTTCTGGCCTTTATAAGTGGTCATGATCCCCTCCGACCTTTCCCATCGGAATCTTATATTTCTCTTCTTTAATTCCTCCGTTAGAAAAAGATAATTTTTCCGTCTGCTCAGGGTCGATGAGGGTATTTCTTTGAGAACTATCACTTTTTCCCTTTAACAAAGATTGGTTTTTGTTTGTCCAATACAGGACGTCATCCCGTATTTTCTTGCGCACAAAATTTATTATAATGTCTCTGGGTGTCTTATGTTCCTTAGCATAATTACTTTGGACCCTGTAAATGCGGTCAATTTCCCATTCTATCTCATTCTCTTGCATGTCTAGTACTCCCGTAAGAATATTAGTTATCTTCTTCCTCAAATTCTCCTGATCTTCTTCTGGCAGGTTTCTCAGTCTCAGCTGATGTTCCAGTTCCTTCTGTTGTAGTCTCTCATAGTTCTTTTCCAGTTTTTCATTTCTACTGGTTAGGGTTTCCAATTCCTTTTGTGCTTTGTCTTGTGTTTTTTCTAATTTTTTTATTTTTTTCCTTTATTTCCCCCATGTCCTGGTTGATTTTGTTCATGTCTCTTTTAATAGTACTGATATCTTCTTTAAGCTCCTTTTTCATGTCATCTAATTTATCCTGTGTTCTTCTTTGCTCTTGATTTTGTTGCTCTAAAAGGCTTTTCATTTCAAGTTTTGTCTCCAATTGGCTTTCTGTCATTTTTTGGATTTCTTTCATAATGTCTCTCATATTTACTTCCTCTGGACCTAATCCTGATCCTCTTCGAAATGAGAGCCTAATGTCTCTTGTGTCCCTAATTTCCTTTGTATCTGTCTTTGACTTAAAAGGATGCATTTTCTTTCTTTGATTTCTTTAATTTCCCTTTCTTCGCTTTATCTTTGGTTGTTTTTGAGTTTAGTATCTTTGTGTAGTGTTTCTTTCGGGCACTGGGTGTCGCTAAGTCTCTTGCGGCTCCTGTCGGCTCTAATCTATATGTATCCAGGCTTATTTTGTTGAGGTGCACTTTGGTCTTCTCCCGCCAGGTGGTGCTATAATCCTCTCCGTCGTTTTCTATGTCTCTGCTGTCCGCCTTCCGCCCTCAGTTGCTTTAGCCGCCCTGTTAGCGTCGCTTCCTGTTCCTGCGACTCTCCTCCTTCTGTCGTCTTTCTGTCGTCACCTCCTTCTTCTCCTGGGTTGGAGGTGCCTCGCTGCTCCTGCCTCCGTCCGGATGCTGGGCTGCTGGCGTGATCCCTCCGCACCACCCCTTTCCACAGCTTTCGCCTTGTTTATAAAGAAGGGGGCTGTAGTCAAAACAATAATGGCGTTTTCAAGGTCAGCAATTCTTATTTTCTTCTCTTCTCTTTTTATTGTCCTTTCCCAAACCAGCCTGTATGGATATCTAAGCCAGTTCAGTATTCTGTGACTATGACTTATTTAAGTCACTGGGTTTTCTTAATTTCTGTATTTTTCTTCTTAAGCCCCTTAGTTAATTGTAGGTCCACTTAGAGAAAGAATTGTCCCTTTTGGAAACTTACGTTTCCCGATGGCATACACCTTCTTCAGTCTTCAGTTCGTATTTTTATGGTGAGCGGGGCATGTAGTTTTGCAGTCCCTTAAGACCGCTTCCCCGAGTCGTCCGCTCGCCCTCAGTGCCGGCTCCCTGTCCCTTCACCCCTTTCTGGGGGAGAGATTCGGGAGGTCCAGGCACCTATCGGCTGCTGCGTCCCTCCCAGTTTCGATCCACTGGGAGAGGGGAGCTTTCGCTCGACCTGACGACCGCGGGAGTTGGAATCACAGGAGCCCCTGTTTTTCCCGACCTACAGCCATCTTTCGCTCACCCGGAAGTCGATCAAAATTCAGAAGAACCCAGATCCTCATCCTCAAAGAAAAACAAAAAGAAAAAGAAGAGACGCAGATCCAAATCCCCGGAAGAAGAAGAGCGAAATAAAATGGACGAGGCTGCGGCCTTCCCAGCAGACACGGGCGAATCAACAGGGGAAGGATCTTCATCGGAGGAAGAGGGGAGATGCAAGAGGAAGTGAATAACCCAATGGATGATGGAGGGCCAACCAATCAGACTCTACTCCCTTAACTCAAATGGGCTTAACAGCCCAAATAAGAGAAAACGTATCTTTCAAAAATTAATTAAAGGAAAATTTCATATCATAAATATTCAAGAGACCCATATCTCTCATAAACATACTTCACATTTAAAACAGAAAAATTAGGGAAAGAATATTACTCCTCCTCAGACCAGAAGAAAAGGGGAGTAGTTACATATATATCAGAAGAATTAAAATCTGAATTAAAATTCAAAGATATGGAAGGAAGAGTGGTTGGAGTTATGATTGAGACCCAGGGGGAAAAAACATTACTGTGTAATATTTACGCACCAAACGGCCCTAAAACACAATTTACCAAATTCCTAAGGGAAAAAATACAAGAAATTGATTACGATAACCTGATTATAGCAGGAGATTTTAACGGCGTCTTAAATACAAAAATAGACAGAACAACCACGAAAAGAGGAAGTAGGGGGATCTAGGTAGATTACCTAGATCATTGTTAAAGTTGAAAGAAGAGTTAGATCTCACAGACGCATGGAGACATACAAATCAGGAGGGGAGAGACTACACATTCTATTCGGGCCGACACCAATCATGGTCCAGAATAGACATGATCTGGCTATCTCACTCTCTGGCAATAACAATAGATAAGGTGAAAATTTTACCGAGAGATAACTCCGACCACAGCCCATTGGAATTAAACTTAAACCCCTCAAGTAGATCAAAGAGATGGAGATTAAACGGAAACTTAATAAAAACAGTAGAAGATATTGAGAATACTAAAAAACAAATAGTAGAATATTTTGAAATCAACGATACCGGGGAAATATCACAACAGAGCATATGGGATGCCTTTAAGGCAGTAATGCGGGAAATTTTATTCTACAGAATAATATTAAAGCAAAAGTAAGAAATAAAAAACTGAAAGAACTAGAAAAGAGATAGAGAGGAACGAAAGAGAACTGAAAAGACACCCACAAAATTCAAAATTAGTAAAATTGCTAATAAAATTAAAAGCAGATAAACATCATTTGGAAATAGAAAACTTAGCAAAAAATATAAATATTTAAAGCAAGACCACTTTGAAAATGCACACAAACCAGGCAGATGGCTGTCAAGGAGAATAAATAAAAAGAAACAAAACCGAATATCACAATCATAAAGAGGACGAGTCTACTTATATTAAAGATAGTGATATAAGAAGGAATTTCATGACATTCTAAAAAATTATATACCAAAGATGAAATCTCGGAGGAAAAGATAAGTCAATATTTAACGGGCAAAATATACAAAATATAACTGAGGAAAGAGGGAATTATTAAATAGGGAAATCTCCGAAAAGGAGATAGAAGAGGCAATAAACCACCTAGACCCAAATAAAGCACCTGGGCCAGATGGCTATACTGCGATTTTTACAAAACAATGAAGGACATCTTGATTCGAAATTAAAGAAACTGATGAATTTGGTCCTTGAAGGCGAAGACATCCCGAAAACATGGACGGAAGCAACGATCACTCTGATAAAAAGGGGAAATGGAAGTACCGGGGTACAAGATTTTTCGCCAATTTCATTATTAAATGTTGACTATAAGATCTTTACAAATATACTGGCCAGGAGATTTAAAACTTTTTTGTCAAGTTGGATAGGGGAGGAACAGGCGGGTTTCCTTCCAAATAGAAGTACAAAAGACAATTACGAACTATAATAAATACCATAGAATATTACGAAATAAATTCACAAAAAGAAATAGCACTTCTCTCGCTCGGCGCAGAGAAGGCATTTGATAATTTGAATGGAATTTCTTTAAAATGATTATGACAGAATTAGATATTGGCTTCCAAATGAAAAATGCAATAAATGCTATATTCGGACCAGAAAGCTAGATTATTAATAAATGGTAAGCTCACTGAACAATTTGAAATTTCGAAGGGAACACGCCAGGGCTGTCCCCTATCCCCATTGTTGTACATCATGGCTCTGGAGATTTTGTTGAAAGCAATTAGAGAAGATCGAGAATTAAAGGGAATGAAAATCGCCAAACAAGAATACAAAACTAAAGCTTACGCGGATGATGTAATATGTATAATAGAAAATCAATTGAAAGTATAGACAAATGGACAGGGAAAATTGAGGAATATGGGAAATTAGCAGGTCTAAAAATAAACAACAAGAAAACAGTAATATTAACAAAAAATATATCCCAAGAGAAAAAAGATAAATTGGAAAAATATCGGGTTTAGAGTCTGTAAAAAAAATAAAATATCTGGGGATATGGATAACAGCAAAAAACTCTCAATTACTAACCAATAATTATGAACAAACTTGGAAAAAAAATAAAACAAGATTTGGAAAATTGGAAAATACTCAAATTATCCCTTCTAGGTAGAATCTCAATAATTAAAATGAATATTCTTCCAAAGATGTTGTACCTCTTTCAGAACATACCAATTATAAGAAACCAAAAACATTTGCGATTTGGAAAAGGACATATTAAAATTTATCTGGCAAGGAAAAGATCTAGAATAAATTTTAAAATTATGACAGACAAAAAAATAAAGGGGCTTTGGCCTGCCAGTTTGAAACTATATTTTGAGGCATGCGCACTCCAGTGGGTTAAAGATTGGATTTCTTTAAAAATCAGAAATTATTAACCCTGGAAGGATATAACCTAAGAGTAGGCTGGCATGCCTACTTATGGTATGGGAAAGCCAAGGTGGAAAGCAATTTCGGTAACCATTTTGTCAGGTCCGCACTGCTCAAAGTCTGGAACAAATATAAAAACCGCTTCTACAGGAAGACTCCTTTATGGGTCTCCCGATTGAGGCCAATCAGAGAAGACTCAAGGTTGGGGCAACTGGCTATCATATGAAGAATTGCTTAAAAAAGGGACACAAACGGGAATAGTGAATTAAAATCTGAAGAAGAAATTAGAGAAATTAAGGAAAATTTAACCTGGCTCCAATTTTATCAGATTAAAGATACATACAATCAAGATAAGAAAATAGGATTTGCGGATGGGAGGATTTCTGGTTAAAACTGATAAAAGCGAATAAGAAAATATAACCAAAATTTATAACAAATTATTAGACTGGGAGACAGAAATGGAAGAGATAAAAATTGCATGATCACTTGGGCAAAGAATTTGGGCAGACAGATAAAATTACATGAATGGCAAAAAATCTGGAACAAAAAATTAAAATACACATACTCATCAGATTTGAAGGAAAATTGGTTAAAAATGTTCCATAGATGGTATATAACACCAAAAAAAATAGCAATTATGTATAAAAAAAGTCATTCGAATTGTTGGAAATGTAAATCACACGAAGGAAGTTATTTCCACATGTGGTGGTCATGCCCAAAAACGATGGCTTTTGGAGAATAGTCCATAAGGAAACCCAATCCATACTGCAAATCAAATTTTCTCTAAAGCCAGAATTTTATTTGTTGGGGCTAACCGATAGTGATTTAAAATTAGATGAGAATAATGATAAATTATTCACCTATATGATAACAGCAGCACGCCTGGTATTTGCAAGAGAATGGAAGACAGACCTAACTCCCAAACTGGATCAATGGATACAGAAGATATATGATATTAAGGACATGGACAAATTAACTTTTTGTTTAAGAAGAAATATGGGATCCCCAAGAAAACTAACCGATTGGACATTATTAAAAGAATACATGAAAACAAAAGAATTGCAAGGATAAACAGAGAAATATCCACATAGAGAAGAATGGAAGTCACCTTGTACATAACCTCACAGCTTTGTACCCCCCTGTTTCGACCCGCCCCTCCTTACCTTCCCCCTTCACTGTAAAACACACCCTACCCATAACCTATGACCCCTACCCCCATGAATCTTATTGTGATACCTATTCACACCACAATACTATTTCATGTGCACAAAAGATGTGAAAATTAATAAATATATTTCAAAAAAAAAAAAAGAAACATTTATTTGTGTGTGATGAAGTCACTAGTGACTACCAAAATAGCCATGAGAAACTCCATATGGTTGGCTCGCTTTGCCCATGCCTGCTCTAGACCAGGCCTGTCCAACAGGCAGCCCGTGGGCTGTAACACCACCCCCCAGCCTGTTGGACACGGCCGCTACCCTCCTGCAGGAATTTTTAAAATAATTTATATATATATATATATATATATATATATATATATATTTTAAAAAAATGGCGGCGGGGGGAGGGAGGGGAGGAGGACGAGGCTGGGAGGAGGAAGGGAGCCAGCGAGGCGGCGTGTCAGAGGCCTGGCTGTGACGCGCCGCCCTTTTGTCCCACCTCCTGCTCCTTCTCCCGGTTCCCCTCCCTTTCTTCCTTCACTTCAGTGAAGGAAGGGAGGGAGGTGAACTGAGAAGGAGCAGGAGGCGGCCTGGGGCGGCGCGTCATAGGCCAGGGCTGTGACGTGACGCGCCGCCTTTTCGGCCGCTCCTGAGGGCGGGGCATCCTTCCTGCTTCTCTCCGTGAGAGAAGCAGGAAGGAATGCCCCGATCCCCGGGCTCTACACTTGGCTCCCCCAAGACTTCGTGGTGAAGAGAGGGAGGCGAACTCCCATTGCGGCGGCCACAAACCTGAAGAAGCATGCAGGCAGGCAGGCAAGCGGAGGTGAAGGGAAGGGAGGGGGAAGAAGGGGAGGCGGCAAAAAGTGTGTCTGTGTGTTCGCCCCTCCTCCCTTCACTTCCTCCTCGTGCGCTCCCCCTCCCTGTTGCCTCGGCACTCTTTCCTGTCTTCTTGTTTCCCTCCCTCCCCCCTCTCTCTCCCTCCCTCCTTCTCTCTCTCTTTCCCCCTTTCATTCCTTCCCCCTTCCACCACCTGAACGAAAGAGGGAAGGAGAGAGAGAGTGCACCGAGCGAGAGGGGGGCGTGGCCAGAGTGAAAAAGGGGCGGGGCCGAGTTTGGAGCGCGCGGGTGCTCATCCATTCCTTTCCGGCTTCCTCCTCTTCTAAGGCTTCGTGCCAAGTTTGGTCCCTGATCCATCATTATTTGAGTCCACAGTGCTCTCTGGATGGAGGAGAACTACAACTCCCAAACTCAAGGTTCAGTACTTTCTGTTCAGAGTTCACTCTGCCAAGTTTGATTCAACATGGCTGATGAATGCTTTGATTGTGTTTTCCCTTATGGCAGAAGGAGGTAGGACTGGGTGGCCCTTGGAGGTCTCCTATTCTAGGAACCCATTGTAATTAATATTATTATTATTATTATCATCACCATCAGAGGCTGAATGGCCATCTGTGAGGAATACTTTGATTGTGTTTCCCTTATAGCAGAAGGAGATTGGACTGGATGGCCCTTGGAGGTCTCCTATTCTAGGAACCCATTGTAATTAATATTATCATCATCATCATCATCAGAGGCTGAATGGTCATCTGTGAGGAATGCTTTGATTATGTTTTCCCCTTATAGCAGAAGGAGATTGGACTGGATGGCCCTGGATGGCCTTTGAGGTCTCCCTACCAGGGAACCTGTTGTTATTATTATTATTATTATTATTATTATTAGCAGAGGCAGAATGAATATTATGCCTTATCATTCAGGGTTATAGGCCTGTGGAAGGGCCCTGGCTTCTTATTTGACTTCCTTTCACACATCTGAATAAAATCCCATGTTATTTGCTTTAAACCAGATTATATGGTGTGGACTCTGATAATCCAGTTCAAAGCAGGTATTCTGGGTGATATGGCTGTGTGGAAGGGCCCTGAGTCCACACTGCAATATAATCCAGTTCAAAGCAGGTTTTGTGGGATTTCCTGCCTGGATATTCTGGGTTATATGGCTGTGTGAAGGGCCCTGAGTCCACACGGCAAATATAATCCAGTTCAAAGCAGGGACTGGGTCTTGAGACTGGATTTTTGGTGTTCATCTCTATCTCCAAGTCAAAGCCCGGTGTAGTCCACAGACACCTCAAGGCGGGGAGGGAGGGGCCGGGAGGAGGCGGGAGGGGCGGGAGGGAGGGGGGAGGGGGCAAAGCCGGGGGCAGAGGCAGACCCTTCAGCCCCCCAGGTCATCAGTAACCGGAATTCCGGCCACAGGTCCGGTAGAAGTTGGACAGCCCTGCTCTAGACAAAGCCTTACATCATATTCACTTCACTATGTATGATGAGCTTGTGCCTTTTCAGATGTTGCTGGACTTCATCTTATATCAGTTCTAGTCTACACAGGCAACAATCAAATATAGTATACGTTTTAGTTCAGCAATATTTCAAAGTCCATGGATCCTCATTCTTGTCATGATACCATTTCTTTTTTTCATTTTACTAATAGCATTTATTCTTCACTGCAGGAATAGTTGC
>JARBWK010002576.1:0-14706 GCA_030556195.1 Anolis apletophallus
GGAGGCTCGCAGCCATCACCACCCCCAGCTCTCCTTCCCGAAGGGGTTCAGCGCCCCCAGGAGTGCCCCCCCCCGTGTCCCTTCGGCTTCCCTGCTGTTGCCTTGAGGCCAGATCAGGAAGGAACCAAGCTGGGCTGTGGAGCTGCGCTGGCCTCTGCCTCTGCTCTGCAGCGAACCCAGAGCCCAGCCAGGAGAGGCCAGGAGTTGAGGGGCTGCTCCCTTTCCCCGGCGTGGAGGGGCTAGAGGGCAGAAAGCCTCGCCTTGAGCCTCCGGGAACGGGGTCGGACGGGGGCAGCTCCCGCGGACTCCTCCTTCCTCTCCTCCTCCTTGCTGCCGGAGGGGAGGAGGGCAGAAGAGCAGCCAGGAAGCAGGAGGAGCTGCAGCCCGGCCAGTTAGCTCTTGGCGCGCAGAGTGAGAGTAGGAAGGGAAGGAGAGAGAGAGAGGAGGGAGGGAGGAAAGTTCTGGACGCTGAGGGCTCTCCCTGACTGTAGCCAGGCTGGCTGGCATTGCTGCTCCAGCCAGGAAAGCCTCATTTCACTGCCTGAAGTTTCCTGCTAGGCTCGCTCGCTCTCTCTCTCCACTGTAATCTCTAGGCATGAGAAAAAAGTTATGAAAATGAAATGATTCGTAAGAAATTCGTAAGAAATGCTACTTTTGAGTATTTCCGCACCTGGAACGCCAACCAGGAAGTGGACTTTCTTTATAGAACTTCGAGGGCCAGGATTTTCTTAAGTGTCGTTATTAGGTCGTAAGGGGGGGGCACCCTCCTTCTCTCTCACCACCCTCCCGCCTCCCTTGCCAATAAGTATTATGGCAAGGCAAGCCCTAAACTCACTCCTTCTTTCGGCTGGAAGCCTGGAAAAATGTAAACAGAGAGGATTACTCAGAAGTAAATCTGCAAGGAGGGCACTTTGGATGAAGTGCCCTCCTTGTGGATTTACTCTGAGTAAACCTCTGTTTACATTTTTCCAGGCTTCCCTGCCTCTCCTGCCTGCCAGGATCTAAAGCAGCAAAGAGTATTGGGGTGAGAAACCAACCTAATGTATAATAGAATGAATGCTACTGTAAGTGCCTAATATTATAAGTAATCCAACTGGTCATATACCTACATTCCATGCACATGCAATAATACAGCAGTAATAACAATAACAAGAGGTAAAATTCAAACTGAAGTATTCTGACTGGTCTCTCCTCATGCGGTGCAAACGGGCTCTTCTCTTATTAGCCCGGGAAATTAGCCCCGGGAAAAGCCAGCGTTTGCTGCTATTATTGCATGTGCATGGAATGTAGGTATATGACCAGCCTGGGCAAACTTGGGCCCTCGCTCCTCGGAATCGGGTGAGAGAGGCAGCGAGGAGCGAGGGGGGCTCCTCCTCCTTTTCTTTTTGCTGCTTCCAAGAATAGAATACCCCTCCCTCCCTCCTTCCTATTTGGAGAGTCCCATCTAGAATTCAGTGTGATTTATTCAAGTTTTGGCCTACAACTCCCAGAAATCCCAGCCAATTTACCAGCTGTGAGGATTTCTGGGAGTTGTAGGCCAAACCATCTGGAATGCACATGCGCTGGCATATGAACTACTAACGAATTTCGTTAGTAATTAAGTTATATTTTAGAAATTTTTGGAAATTTTTTTGTAAGTCTTTCTTTTACTAATCAAAAAAAAACCCCATATGATTTTAGAATCGCCATTTTTGGGTTCGAAACCATGCCTAGTAATCTCCTATGGCACACCTAATGGTCTCTCACGGCACACTAGTGTGCCACGGCACACTGGTTGGGAAACACTGATTTAAACTGTTATGTGTATTCATATCATGATCTGATCACTATGCTCAATATATCCCATATGCATGGGAGTATTGGGATAATGTTACAAAAGGTTTGCTGGAGTAGATCCTCTCTCACTCAGACACAGCCCCCCCCCCCCCAATCAAAATCCTGGCTACGGTCCTGGGAAGGAGGAAAAGAGAGAGATAGCTGTCCATTGGTTTTGTAGCGGAAGCTTTTAGGTTCTTGGTTGCAGAGCCCATAAGGTGGAAGAACTCAGCCAAGGCCGATGAATCCAAACAAGACTTTTATTCCAATCTGATCAGTAATGGGGTGAATAGCCCTTGACCATTGCAGGTCAAGAAACAAAATGGCTATCACCCCGAGCTACGCAGTCACAATGCATTTATACTCGTTCTTATCAGCAAACAAACATTCTTCACATTAACCCTTAGTATGGCTCCTTCTCTGTTCGGCTGTCTCTGGGCAGATTTTGCTAACATACGGGCACTTGGAACATCTCCTCTCGGGAGGGGTACTTTTTACTCTTTAACCCCTTCAGTTTGAGACAGCAAAAAAAACCCCCAGGTAAAGCATTCTAACACAGAGGGTGCCAAAAGTATAAAACTACTAAAACCTTTATGATTATTTGTTTAATCCAATAGATTTGGAAACAGAGTCTGGGGCCACTTCCACATAGCTGTATAAAATCCCACATTATCTGATTTCAACTGGGTTATATGGCAATGTGGACTCAAATAACTCAGTTCAAAGTAGATATTGTGGGATTTTCTGCCTTGATATTCTGGGTTATATGGCTGAGTGGATGGGCCCTGGGTTCCCAAGTTTAGTCAAATAGACAGAGCAAAAGCTGGAGAGGAGTTATGCTTTTGAGAGATAATATTTTATTTATTTATTTATTATTCAGATTTGCTAGACCGCCCCTCCCCAAGGCTCGGGGCGGTTTCCAACACAACAAAATACACAAAACATCCTAAGACATCATTAAAACATTCCTAAAAACAATCAAATATGTCATAAAACATCACGATAAGCAGTTAAACCAATATACAGTACAAAAGGCGGCACAATCTGGAGGGGGAATTGATGTTAAAATGCCAGTCATTCGCCAAATGCCTGCCAAAACAGCCAAGTCTTGCAGGCCCTGCGAAAGGCCATCAGGTCAAGCAGGGCCCGCGTCTCGGCCGGCAGAGAGTTCCACAAGGTCGGTGCAGCCACCGAAAACGCCACCGAAAATAATGAGGCTCTTCTCATTTTATGTTAGGTATTATAATCTATATATATAAAATGTTAACATACGTGCAATGACTGATATAGACAAAGCAACTACACATCGCAGAAAAAACACAACTCGACAACCTTCCACAATATACATATGCCAAAAAACAAGGCTCTAGGTACCTCGCAACACCCCCAAAAACCGACCCCCAAAAACGGGCAACAGAATTCCCATCCGGCCCTCTCCGCTGCCAGAGCGAAGGTTTAGAACGTTTGCACAAGCCCCTCCGGAACGATCGTACACTTCCCCAAACAGACCCACGCCGCTACCCAAGTCTCCCAAAGCACTTCCCCACTCCCCTCCCCACTGTCTCTAACAACAAACACACACTCACCCCAAAACAACAGCTCAAAACACCCCCTTCCCACGCACGTGGCGCCTAAACCCCACCGGAACGATCGCACACTTCCCCAAACAGACGCACGCCGCTACCCAAGTCTCCCAAAGCACTTCCCCACTCCCTCCCCACTGTCTCTAACAACAAACACACACTCACCCCAAAACAACAGCTCAAAACACCCCCCTTCCCCCGCACGTGGCGCCCAAACCCCGCCGGAACGATCTCACGCTTCCCCAAACAGACGCACGCCCCTACCCAAGTCTCCACAAAGCACTTCCCCACTCCCTCCCCACTGTCTCTAACAACAAACACACACTCACCCCAAAACAACAGCTCAAAAACACCCCCCCTTCCCGCGCACGTGGCGCCCAAACCCCGCCGGAACAATCGCACGCTTCCCCAAACAGACGACGCCGCTACCCAAGTCTCCCAAAGCACTTCCCCACTCCCTCCCCACTGTCTCTAACAACAAACACATACTCACCCCAAAACAACAGCTCAAAAACACCCCCCCCCTTCCCGCGCACGTGGCGCCCAAACCCCGCCGGAACGATCGCACGCTTCCCCAAACAGACGCACGCCGCTACCCAAGTCTCCCCAAAGCACTTCCCCACTCCCCGCCCCACTGTCTCTAACAACAAACACATACTCACCCCAAAACAACAGCTCAAAAACACCCCCCCTTCCCCTGCACGTGGCGCCCAAACCCCACCGGAACGATCGCAGCAGAGGGCTCTCCTCCGCTGCCCACCGCCTCCCTTCCGCTGCCCGGGGATGGGGCCGGGGGGGGAGCCGTGCCGTCTCTCTCCCTGCAGCCTCCTTCGGCCAGTGGAAGGCAGGCGGCGGGCAGCGGCGGAGAGCCCTCTGCTGCCTCTCTTCCGCTGCCCGAGGAGGAGGCCGCAGGAGAGGGGTTGCCCGGTTCCCCTCGGCCTCCTCTTCGGGCAGCGGAAGAGAGGCGGCAGAGGGCTCTCCTCCGCCGCCCGCTGCCTCCCTTCCACTGCCCGGGGACGAGGCCAAGGGGGAGCCACGCTGTCTCTCTCCCTGCGGCCTCCTCTTCGGCCAGCGGAAGGGAGGCGGCGGGGCGGAGGAGAGCCCTCTGCCGCCTCTCTTCCGCTGCCCGAGGAGAGGGGGCGGGGGAGGGAGATCGTGTTCCCCTTCGGCCTCCTTCGGCCTCCTCCTCTACACATATACACAACAATATATAAACACAAACATACAAACACATATAAATACACAACCACATACAAACACATATATATACACACCTATACATACACATACACACTAATACATACACATATATACACACACACATATCAGCACATCTCCAAATACACACATACATACACACACACATATACATACACAAACACACATATATATACACGTATTCATACACAAAAAACCCACAGATAAATACACACACATATATACACACATAACAAGAACTATATACACACACACACATACACACACAAATATACACATACAAATACATGCACACACACATACCAAAACACAAACACACATACCCCCAAATATCAACACACACATACACATACAACTATAAACACACACACACACACACACATATATATACACACAACACACATGCTCACATCATTTCCACAACTTACATACCCAGACTTTCTCGCATCACCTACATTGGACACAGCAACGCGTGTCGGGTTCAGCTAGTTTTAATATATAGATTTAGGAAGTAATGGACAGGACAATTTACTATTGTGGATTTGTATTTTTAAAATCACTTTTATATTTTTATTTAGCTTTCCAAGTTGCCTGTCAGAACCGCCGAGTAGCAAGATTTCTGTTAGAAAGTCCTGCACTGGAACAGTGTGGAGTGTATGGAATTTCGGGGGGCTGTTTATAGAGGGATGGTCACTCCTTGGGTTAGTAGGTGCCTTTTGGCCAAATTTGACAGCAATTCGTCCAGTGGTTTTTGAGTTATGTTAATCTCACAAACGAACATTACATTTTTATTTATATAGATTAGGGATCAGAGGACCAAGACAAGGCAGAGCTCTGTGGCCTTTAAAACGAATCCTGAATGCTTTCTCTGGAGAGAAACAAATCAAGAGAACCAAGTGTCCTGGGCTATTCAACATCTTTATTATTAACTTGGAATAAAAAAAATGTGCTTATCAAATTTCCAGATGACGACAAATTGGAAGGAATAGCTAATACCTCAGAGGGCAGAATCAGAATCCAAAATGACCTTAACAGATTAGAGAACTGGGTCAAAACTAAGAAAATGAATTCCAGCAGGGCGAAATGGACTGTACTACACTTAGGCAATGCAAATGAAAACGGAGCCAGGGTGGTGCAATGGGTTAAACCCTTGAACTCCTGAAGGTTGGTGGTTCAAAACCGCGAGACTTGGTGAGCTCCTATTTGTCCGCTCTAGCTTCCCATGCAGGGGCATGAGAGAAGCCTCCCACAGGATGGTAATACATCCGGGCATCACCTGGAAGAGGAGAGAGGAAACAGAATTTAAGGAACCCTTTAAAGGAACAGCAAAAGTGTGGAAAAAAAGAAAGAAGAAGTTAAACCCAGGCAATGAAAGTAAGGAGGCAACTATATGGCAAATGAATTATAATAATGATGTAAGCTTAGGTAGAACACTGAGATTAATAGAAAGTAGAGGGAAAAGGTTGGTGGAGGATCTGTACACAGAGGATGGAAACCCTGTAGAACAAAAAGAAATTCAGAACTGGATTGGGTCAGGGAACTGGATCCAAAGCTGGGCCATAAGACAGGAAATTTTCAGACGAAGGGGAAAAATAAGAGAACGGGATAGTCCATTTGAGAAGGTGATTAGGAAATGTTTGAGAGGGGAGAAGAAAGTAGCAGGAGATCTGTACGAACAAATCATAACAGTAAAAGAAGAAATAATAGAGGAAATTTTCCAGACATGGAGATTGGACATGGAAATTGAGAGGGAAGACATCCAGAGGGAAATAAGTAATATAACAAGAGAAAAAAGTATAATGCATTAAGGGAAACCAGAAGGAAAATGTTACAAAAATGGTACAGAACTCCTGCACAACTTTCACGCTTTGTACCAGGGATGAAAGATAGGTGTTGGCATGGCTGTGAACAAAGAGGGGTGTTCAATCATATGATATGGGGATGTGATAGAGTGCAAGATTACTGGAAAATGATTGAAGGAGAAATCAATAGAATGTTAGATTTACATATTGTAATAGTTAATAGAAATGTATTACATGCACGGATAATAGGAGTGAAGAGTATGCAAAAAGAAAAATTGATTAATAAATTAATAGCGTGTGCACAGATAGTTTTAGTGAGGGGTTGGAAGGATAAAACAAAATGGACATTGACCAACTGGTATAACTATATAATTAATATGTTAAATGTGGAAATAACAAATTGTAAATGGAATAATATAGATAAAACTGAAAAGATAATAATAACAAAGAGGATGTGGGAACCAGTTAGAAATTATTTAGAAAATGTGTTAAGAGGTGGAGTAGAAAAATTAAGACTATGACTGATATTTCAAATGTAACCTCTGTAGTTGGATGTATAAACTGTATGTACAAGGAGGGGAGGGTGGGAGAGGGGAAAAAACCAATTAAAAAAAACCTGGGACACGTCTCTGCAGATGGCCAATTCTCTTTACACCAAAAGCAACCTGCAGTTTCTCAAGTCGCTTCTGACATGATAAAAAAACAAAACAAATGATATAGGATGGGTGACACCTGGCTTGGAAACAGTCCATGTGAAAGGAATCTAGGAGTTGTAGTAGATCACAAGCTGAATATAAGTCAATACTGTGATGCAGCAGCTTAAAAAGCCATCATTATTCTAGCTTGCATCAATAGGGGTATATAGTGTCAAGACTGAGGGACGCTAACGTCCTAATCTATTCCACTTTGGTCAGACCTCATCTGGAATAACACTGTGTCTAGTTCTGGACACCACAATTCAGGAAAGATATGGACAAGCCGGAATGTGTTCAGATAAGGGTGACCAAAATGATCAAAGGTTTAGAATCAACAAACATCAGTGCTAAGCCTCCTAAACTTGCTTTTTGCCTTCTGCGTGATAGCTGTTTCTCTTCTATTTCACATATTAATGTGGCGCAGCTGGCTAAATGTCAGCTGCATAAGATCTCTCTGACCAGTAGGTCATGAGTTCGAGGTCTGTCCGGGTCGAGGTGGGTGCTCGACCTTTAAGTGTAGTCTGCTGTCGACCTTTGCAGCCCAAAAGACTATTGCATCTGTCAAGTAGGAGATAAAGGTACCACATTAAGTGGGGACGCAAATTTTGACTGAATTATGAGGCCATTAAAGAACTCCAGAAACACTGAGGAATGCGGAAAGAACAACAAGGTACGCCGGGAACGCTGAGAGATAAGGAGTGTGTCAGCTCCCCCTGGTGGCCAGAAGTTGCCTCGGTTCGTCTATCTGTGTGTTTGTGAAAAACGGCAGGGATTGTCTGCTATGTGTACCTGTAATCCACTCTGAGACCCCTTCGAGGTGATAAGAGCGGAATATAAATAAAGTAAATAAATAAATATTAGAATTAGTTTCAACTGCCAATCCAGCCATCTTCTGCATTTAACTCCGGAAGCAAAATATCTTGGCATTTCAGCCTCCTCAGCACGAGCCTGGGGTGATGGAGGCTGCTCAAACAGTCTCAGGTTTTGACTGGGCTGCTGCCTGCGCTTGAATGCTGACGATGAATAGGGGTGAAGGAAAGGGCCGAGGAACAAGTGACTCATGAGTGGAGAGCTGCCAATTTTCAAGTGGCAGCATTTGATGCAAATGACCTGTAAGTGAATTGGTATCGTGCAAAATAATATGCCTCCAAGTCAAACCCTTTGACTTCTTTTGCTGGCAAAGCCTTCCGACACACAGCATCTCAGTGAGCCAATGTTTTGGGCTGCTTCAGATTCTGGCATTAGATCAAGGGTTATGCTCCACCAGCGTGGCCCATTCAAACGCATGCATTCACACACAACCTTCTATACCAGGGCTGTCCAACTGGCGGCCCGGGGGCCGCATACGGCCCCCCAGCCCCTTCCCTATGGCTTTTTAATAAAAACATAAAAATTAAAAATAAATTAAATTAAAATATTTTTTAAAATTTACCCACTTCCGGGTTTCGGAGCAAGTATCGTGAGACAACGGAAGCCACACGGCATTTCGCTTTCAACGCAAAATCTCACCTGCGTTGAGGGCGAAATCCCGGGTGGCTTCCGTAGTCTCGCGATACTCCTGCTGCCAAAATCTCAGCTACTTAATCCCTGCGGCCCACGAGAGCGTGATTTGTACCTTCCCGGCTGCTGCCTCATTTCGTCGCCGCCTCTGCTCGTGGTCCGGATGCTCCTGGATCCCGTGCGTTTGGGAAGGTAGGCTAACCTTTATGTTATTATTATGTAATTGTGTATTTGAATGCCCCCCTGCATTTAATGTTAGTAAAATATTATATTTAATTGTATGGATGGCCCTTTTGAATGCCCCCCTGCATTTAATGTCAGAAAAAAATAAATTTTAATTGTATGCATCCCCCTTTGTAATGCCCCCCCTGCATTTAATGTTAGTAAAATATTATATTTAATTGTATGTATGGCCCTTTTGAATGCCCCCTGCATTTAATGTTAGTAAAATACTATATTTAATTGTATGTATGGCCCTTTTGAATGCCCCCCCTGCATTTAATGTTAGTAAAATATTATATTTAATTGTATGGATGGCTCTTTTGAATGCCCCCCTGCATTTAATGTTAGTAAAATATTGTATTTAATTGTATGCATGCCCCTTTTGAATGCCCCCTGCATTTAATGTTAGTAAAATATTATATTTAATTGTATGCATGCCCCTTTTGAATGCCCCCCTGCAATTTATGTTATTAAAATAATTTATTTAATTGTATGGATGGCCCTTTTGAAGCCCCCCTGCATTTAATGTTAGTAAAATATTATATTTAATTGTATGCATCCCCTTTTGAATGCCCCTGCATTTAATGTTAGTAAATATTATATTTAATTGTATGTATGGCCCTTTTGAATGCCCCCTGCATTTAATGTTAGTAAAATACTATATTTAATTGTATGTATGGCCCTTTTGAATGCCCCCCCTGCATTTAATGTTAGTAAAATATTATATTTAATTGTATGGATGGCTCTTTTGAATGCCCCCTGCATTTAATTTTAGTAAAATATTATATTTAATTTTATGCATCCCCCTTTTGAATGCCCCCTGCATTTAATGTTAGTAAAATATTATATTTAATTGTATGCATGCCCGTTTTGAATGCCCCCTGCATTTAATGTTAGTAAAATATTATATTTAATTGTATGGATGGCCCTTTTGAATGCCCCCCCTGCATTTAATGTTAGTAAAATATTATATTTAATTGTATGTATGGCCCTTTTGAATGCCCCCTGCATTTAATGTTAGTAAAATATTATATTTAATTGTATGGATGGCCCTTTTGAATGCCCCCCCTGCATTTAATGTTAGTAAAATATTATATTTAATTGTATGCATCCCCCTTTTGAATGCCCCCTGCATTTAATGTTAGTAAAATAGTATATTGAATTGGATGTAGGGCCCGTTTGAATGCCGCCTGCATTTAATGTTAGTAAAATACTATATTTAATTGTATGTATGGCCCTTTTGAATGCCCCCTGCATTTAATGTTAGTAAAATATTATATTTAATTGTATGGATGGCTCTTTTGAATGCCCCCTGCATTTAATGTTAGTAAAATATTATATTTAATTGTATGCATCCCCTTTTGAATGCCCCCTGCATTTAATGTTAGTAAAATATTATATTTAATTGTATGCATGCCCTTTTGAATGCCCCTGCATTTAATGTTAGTAAAATATTATATTTAATTGTATGGATGGCCCTTTTGAATACCCCCCTGCATTTAATGTTAGTAAAATATTATATTTAATTGTATGCATCCCCCTTTTGAATGCCCCCCTGCATTTAATGTTAGTAAAATATTATATTTAATTGTATGTATGGCCCTTTTGAATGCCGCCCTGCATTTAATGTTAGTAAAATACTATATTTAATTGTATGTATGGCCCTTTTGAATGCCCCCCCTGCATTTAATGTTAGTAAAATATTATATTTAATTGTATGGATGGCTCTTTTTAATGCCCCCTGCATTTAATGTTAGTAAAATATTATATTTAATTGTATGCCCCCTTTGAATGCCCCCTGCATTTAATGTTAGTAAAATATTATATTTAATTGTATGCATGCCCCTTTTGAATGCCCCCTGCATTTAATGTTAGTAAAATATTATATTTAATTGTATGGATGGCCCTTTTGAATGCCCCCCTGCATTTAATGTTAGTAAAATATTATATTTATTTTATAATTAATGATGCAACTAGGAATTGTAAGTAAATTGGAGCCGAGGGAGGGGCAGGGGCGGAGCCGGGCGGAGCCGGGGTGGGGGCGGAGCCGGGGCAGGGGCAGACCCTACGCCCCCCCCCAGGTCATCAGTGACCGGAATTCAGGCCCCTGGGCCGGTAGAAGTTGGACAGCCCTGTTCTATACAAAAGAAGACTGATCAGTGTTTAATTGTTAAAACCAAGGCAAAAAGCTCTTCCTGCCATAGCATGACTCTCAGAGGGCAGATTCTCTATTCCACTAAAGCAGGGGTCTTAAAACTAAGGCCCGGGGGCCGGATACGGCCCTCCAAGGTCATTTACCCAGCCCTCACTCAGGGTCAACCTAAGTCTGAAACGGCTTGAAAACATGCAAAAACAACAACAATCCTATCTCATCAGCCAAAAGCTGGCCCACACTTCCCATTGAAATACTAATTAGTTTATCTATGTTAAAATTGTTCTTCATTTTAATTATTGTATTGTTTTCAAATATTTTTGCACTACAACTAAGATATGTGCAGTGTGCATAGGAATTCATTCATGGTTTGTTTGTTTTTTCAAATTATGATCCGACCCTCCAACAGTTTGAGGGACTGTGGTCTGGCCCTCTGTTTAAAAAGTTTGAGGACCCCTGCACTAAAGGGCAGCACAGCAGGAGATAAGAAGGGAGCCAGCAGAAAATAGTATAGTGGTGATAGTGTTGGATTAGAGTCCAAACCTCCTCTCAGGCTCCTTCTACACAGCCGTATAAAATCCAGATTATCTGTTTTGAATTGGATTATATGGCAGTGTATACTCATATAATCCCATTCAAAGAAGATAATGTGGATTCTGGATTATATGGCAGTGTAGAAGTTGCCAAATTTACTCGGACGGCTTGCATCTAGTTATCATCTCTATCTCTCTGAGCCTAATCCCTTTCACAAGGTTTTTTTATAATTAAAAACTGGGAAAGGGCCATGTATGTCATCTTGAGCTCTTGGGATAAAAATGTGATAAATATATACTTCACTGGTGGAACTATGCTGTCTGTGAATATCTCACTTGGTACCCTATAGCAGTGTTTCCCAACCAGTGTGCCATGAGCGATCATCAGGTGTGCCGTGGGAAATTGGCACTCTTCCCCCTCCTAGCAGCTCTTTCTCCCTATTTCCCTCCCCAAAGATCCTCCGCGAGGCAAAGGAAGGGCTTCGCCGAATGCCAGGGCCAGGCCCGCCTTGAGGAAGCCTTCAGGAGCCTCAGCTCAGCATGGCTCCAGCTCCCGCTCAGGGCCTCTTCAGCCTCCCGATACGTTTCATAGATCTGTGTGGCCTCTTTTGCTGCCTCCTTCTCCCTCCGCAAAAGCAGAGCACTGGGCGGAAGTGATTGATTCGGCGTTTTCGCGTTGGCTTGGATTTCTCGCGAGAACAAAGCCGGAAGCTCCACGTCGGTGAATTGGGCAGTGAGCAAACCTGGGAGCATCGGGAGGCTGAAGCATTCACAGGTCCAAGAAACAAATTGAGCCTCTCCGCTTGGAAATGTTTTTTAAAAAAACTATTTTACTGGATTTTTTGAGAGTCCCCTTCCCCCCCCCCCCCCCTTTCAAGGAATTGTTTATAACAGCTTCATGACATCCATAGTTAACTGGAAGCAAGTTTCACTCAGGGTGAAATTTCACAAGGGTCTGGAGAACAAGCCCTATGAGGAGCGGCTTGAAGAGCTGGGCATGTTTAGCCTGAAGAAGAGAAAGCTGAGAGAAGACATGATAGCCATGTATAAGTATGTGAGAGGAAGTCATATATAGGTTGTGTTCATCAAAACAGGCCCAGGTTTCACACTGAGTGTATAAATACATTTAAAAACATATTAACTATATGTATTACTGTGTTAGAGTGTCATTCTGGTTGGTGGTGTGCCCCAGGATTTTGTAAATGTAAAAAATGTGCCATGGCTCAAAAAAGGTTGAAAAACACTGCCCTATAGAGGTTTTTTTCCCTCTGAAACAATGCAACTTAAATGGGAAGGAAATGACCTTGCAAGGCTATTTAAATTGAGGCCCTTGCCCCAAAACAGTCAACCACCCCCAAATTGCCCAAGAGGCAACTATAAGTTACCTGCAGCATGCCTGGCTGCCCAAAATGACAGCTGCAGCCCTCCAGAGCTTCAGAAGAGCCAAACATCAGGTATAAATACAGAGAATAGAATCAGAATACTAGAATTGGAAAGGTCATCCAATCCAACCCATTCTGCCATGCAGGATAACACAATCAAAGCACTCCTAACAGATGGCCACCCAGCCGCTGTTTAAAATCCCCAGAGAAGAACACTCCACCATTCTCCAAGGTAGCTATTTTACTATCAAATAACTCTTTCTATCAAGAAGTTTAAATGAATTCTCTTTTCTTTCGTTTGTATCCATTGATTCGTGTCTATGAACATACATGCACAGCACACATGCATAAATGTAGTAGTAGTAATATCCTGCCTCCATCTCCCCGAAGGGACCCAGCTCACATATGGCATGATGTGCCTAAAAACAACACATAAAATAAAGAAACAGTACAATACAAAAAGTAAAACAAATAGATATAAAAATAACTATTAAAAACTCAGAACAAACATTTTATTTATTTATTTACTTGGGATGATGGATGGCCGGACGGCTACGATAACTGGGAAGGTCAGACTGATTCAGAAAGTGTTGATAGTGACGATTGTTATGAGAAGCCAGGTGGTTTCGGGTCGCAGGAGAGAATCAGGGAAACAGTGGAGGATGAACCCATGGAAGCTGAAAGGGAGTTTGGCTCTCATGAAGATAGCGAACCAGGTGCTGGGAGGCAAGGACGGGGCTTCTATAGGTGAGAGAGCATCGAGTCCAGCAGGAGGGGTTGGCACCGCAGCCTAGAGCGCCAGAGAAATGCGAGATCCCGTAGCACAGATTGGCGCCGAAGCCTAGAGCGTCGGGGACCTCGCCAAGGGATTAAGTATAGGATCCGTGGGAACAGATCCTCAGTAGCTCGGCCACTTCTATTCTAAGAGGAGTGAAGCGAGCAAAGGACCACGGAGCCAAGTTGCCGGCTCGTGTCTTGCCAAGAAGTTTCTTGGCCCTGTTTGAACTTTGCCTTGTTCCTTGATCCGCATTGCTTGCGGAGCCTTTTGCCAAGCCTTTTGCCAAGCCTTTTGCCAAGCCTTTTGCCAAGTCTTTTGCCAAGCTTTGCCAAGCCATTGGATTGGATTACTACAGACTCTTTCTTTGGATTGAACTTTTCAATATTTTATGGACAATAACCTTTTCACCTGTTCTTTATTATTCAATAAATATTTATCTGAGTACCGTCTCTGTGTGTGTGATTAAGGGGCCGGCCGAGTCCTTGCATCGTGACAGATGTAGATAGCGTTGCGAGTGTGTCGTCCGATGCTGTTCTTTTTAGGAGGCATGGCTTGTCTTTTGGGTCAGCTTATGCCTGTGTGGAAGGAAGGAATGGCATACAAATGGGTTGAGCAGTAGACGCAAGGTTGTGTTATGTGCGTATTGTGTTGTGTGTATTACTTTTTTGGTGAGTTAGTGGGTGTGTGGTGGCATTGTGGGTGGTAGTATGTTGTGGAATGCTTGTGTGGGTGGGGTGTTTTGGGTGTTTGTGTGTGTTTGTAGAGTATCAGTGCAGTGTTGTGTTGTGGTTGGAGTATAGGTGGAGTTGGTTTTTATTTGTGGTGGTGGTAGGTGTTGTGTGTGCGGGTCCCGTGAGGTTGGGGGGATGGGTTGTGATAGGAAGTTGTGTTGTGTTGTGTGGGTAGGAATTGCTGGAGTATTGTGCCTGGGACGTGTGTGTGGTGGTGAGTAGTGAGTGCAGTCCTGGGTTTTGTGTTGGGGAAGTTGTCAGGTATTTGTGGGGTGTATTTTGAGTGTGTTGTGGT
>JARBWK010002577.1:0-14704 GCA_030556195.1 Anolis apletophallus
AAGAGGCTTGGGGTCCCTTCCCCTTCAGGATTCTACAGTCCAAAACCGTTGACCCGCTGCCGGTTTTGGATCCGTTATTGCTGCTAGAGGCAATGGGACTTAATGCGAGAAAAAAAAGGTGGGGGCCGATTTGTCCTTGGGTGAACTGAGCGCTCAGCTGGGAGCCAGGTTGTTGATTGCGAGCGGCCGCCTTTCCGGGCTTCCCCAGGCATGGGAGGGAGAACGGGAGAAGAAAGAAGCAGAGACAAGATGGGGAAGAGGCAGAGTGCTTCGGGGACAACAGCGGGCAAATCGGGGGACACTTCCAAAGTGTGGATACAGAATCCACACTTCCTATGGCGATCTCACTTATCCGCGGATCGCTCCGCTCCTTGCCCCCACCCTTGGCAATGGCCCCCACTTTTCCAAGATGGCGACGGGGCGAGCGGGTGTGCAGAAGGTGCCGTCCGCTCGCCGGGCCCCCGTTAGAGGCCGGTTGCAGCACGGACGATCGGTGAGGGGCGGAGACCAAAAGGTAGGAACAGGGGAGAAGGTCTTGTTTATTGTTTTGTTTGTTCTTTTGTTAAGGGTTTGGGTTGTTTTGGGATTTTTCCTTTTTGGCGGTGGGGAGGGACGGGCGTTTCGGCCCTAGTGGTGGGTGGTGGTACTGCAGCGGCCTTGCACAGGCCTGGGTGGAGAGTAGCCAGTCTGTTGTGGCTTGGTGGCATGGATGAGAGTTTGTGATTTTGTGCAGGGGTTGGCTTATGGGATTGTGTGGGTTATGGGAATGTATGGGATGGTGTGGGCGCTGGGAAAATGTTATATTCTATTGTTTATGCAATGTTATGTGAAGTATTTCTGATGTATTGCCATGCTGTGGGATGTTTGCTAAAATGTTCTTCATGTGCTATTGGCTGTGTAAATGTTGTGTAGATGGGGTGAGGGGAGGCAATGGTGGCTAGGCTTAGGAGGAGGGACGAAGTTGGTGTGGTGAACTATGGAACTGTCTGGGGCAGAAGGGGAAAAAAGGGTCTGGTACTGGTGCAACTTAGGCCATGGGCCAAAAGGAATACTGGGGACTCTCTGCTGGATTTGGGGCTTCCTGGTTCGGCCATATAGGCAAACTCACTTAATCCATGGCTAGAAATTGCTGCAGAAGTAAGAAGAATTATCCCCACTATGGAGCACCATGGAGAAAGGTGGACTAGAATGGTAGAATCATACAGCTGGAAGAGACCTTGTGGGCCATTCAGTCCAAGCCCCTAGTCGTTTTTACTACTAGTACACTACTAGGCTATGAGGGTTGAATGAACAGTAAAGTCTCAACTTTTGTTACTTGGGTTTGGATGGGAATATTTTAAAAAATCAAACGCAGAAATAATCCTTAGAATGTACTTTTTAACTACCACTATTTACTTTTCCACATAATCGCCAGACAATTGGATACATTTCTGTCAACAATAAACAAGTTTTCTGAAACCATCATGGAAGAAGTCAACACTCTGTTCCACGTTTCTTTTTCTGGGGCAAGTCTTTGTGTTGATATTCCATAGACTGACTTCGTCTCCAGGTCGTAATGGTGTATCTACGTTTCGTCTCTTGTCACAATTGAATGGAGAAAGGCATCACCTTCGTTTTTGTAACACAAGAGGAGTTCCTGGCAAATTTCAAGTCTGTGCACTTTCATTTCCGGCATCAGCATCCTGGGTACCCATCATGCACAGATCTTCCGATAGCCAAGCAAAGCAATAATGTGATGCACATGTTCTTGTGAAATGCCGATTATGCTTGAAATTTCTCTCTGAGTGATACGACGATTGTCCTGAATCAATCTGTCAACCTTTTGTGAAACTCAGTGGTGGTTGTCACATGACGTCCAACTCTTTGTCACACAAGTCAGATGTTCCCACCTCAACATCTTTAAACATACTCACCCAACGATGCCTAGTACTCACATCAACACAATCGCCATAAACAGCTTGCATTCTCTGATGAATCTCCTTTGGGGTAACACCTTCTGCTGTCAAGAATTCAATGACTGCACGTTGCTTAAGTCACATTGACTGACCGTCTGTGCAGGGTTCCATACTTTGCACTTTAACAATACAACCATTCAATGCTAAGGCTTCCCGCCAAATGGAACAAGCCAATACCTGCCGTGATACCAGTACTGCCATCTGTTCAGGAGTTACGAAGGTGAAGGCATTACTTTTCATACAACCTTCCACCTCCTTCTCTTTCTTTGTAACTCAATATTCCTTCCATCCTGGGATTCAAGGGCTTGCTTTTCTTGTCCTTGTTTTGTGCCTTCAAGTCAACTCTGAATTATGGCAACCCTATCACAAGGTATTCTTGGTGAGATTCCTTCAGATGGGATTTCCCATTGCCTTCCTCCAAAACAGATATGATTGAAAGTTAGATATAGAAACTTACAATAAAAATAAAAATTATTTTAAAATATGCCTATTTAATAATAGTAAAAAGCAAAAAAAATTTCATAATGCACAATTATTTATTCCCAGGGAAAAGACTTGAAAGCACAGCACAACAGCATTTTTAGAATTACTTGTTAATTTATACCCAGTACTTTCTTGAATCATGCACTTTTTACATAACCTGACTAGACTCCTATGGACTCAGAGAGTGTTTCCGGCACTTTCCTTAAATGTGCCAAAACTACACAAAGATGGAGTCACTGCATTGGCTGTCATGTGCCTTCAGTTGTTCCTTCTGCTATAATTTTGTATTTTTTTAGGTTATAGTCCTAAATATATATCATGCGATGGGCAGGGCTTGACGAATCCAAGGCCGGAGTTAAAATTGCTGGATGAAATATTAACATAACTTAGATATGCAGATGATACCATTTAGATGGCTGTAAGTGAGGAGGAGCTGATAAGCTTTCTAACAAAGGTGAAAGAAGAAAGAGCAAAAGCTGGGTTGCAGTTCAACATTTTAAAAAACCCAAGAGGATGGCAACCAGACTAATTGATTACTGGCAAATAGAGGGAGAAAACGTGGAGGCAGTGACAGACTTTGTATTTCTAGGCACAAAGATTATTGCAGATGCAGACTGCAGCCAGGAAATCAGAAGATGTTTCTTTCTTGGGAGGAGAGCAATGATAAAAAAAAGTTAAGAGCAGAGACATCACACTGGCAATGAAGATCCGCATAGTTCAAGCAGTAGTATTCCCTGTAGTAACCTATGGGTGTGAGAGCTGGACCATAAGGAAGGATGAGCAAAGGAAGATAGACACTTTTAAACTGTGGTGTTGGAAGAAAATTCTGAGAGTGCCTTGGACCACGAGAAGATCAACCCAGTCCAAACTCCAGGAAATAAAGCCCAGCGTCTCACTGGAGGGAAGGATAATAGAGGTAAATATTAAATATTTGGCCACATCATGAGAAAACAGGAAAGCTTGGAGAAGATAATTCCTGGCTTTTCTTCGCGAACGAAGATTCAGGATGGACTCATCCCACGCTGTCTACAAGCAAGTTGATGACTAACTTGGATGTGTCCTTCCAGCCTGTGCAATGGACCTTTCTGGTGGAGCACAGTGTGCACAGAACTGGCCTTACCCTTTAAACCAAAGGTTCGTCTGCCAGGGCCTAGCAAGCTTGGACGGTGGCAGTGAGGTCGTCAGGTTGTATGTTTGGTTTGAGTTTCCTTCTCTTAGATGGTTGACCTTACAGGGTTAGATGAGCACCATCTGCCCAGGTTTGAATTTAGAGTTTTCCTTCTCCTAGGAGAAGATAATAATGCTGGAGAAAAAGGAAGGAAAAAAGAAGAGGGACCTACCAATGGATGTTATCTTTGAAGTAACTGGTGTGACCTTGAAGGAGCTGGGGGTGGCAAGTCTGAAACAACTTAAAAATAAATACACATGCAGGTGGCTAATAAGGAAGATACTGAGCTACTGAGTGAGGATGAGGAGGAGGAAGGAGAGTAAAGAGAGGAGGACGACATAGACGACAAGAAGGAGAAAGACAACGAGACCCTAGATGCAGAATGAAGAACATAAGGTGTTTGACCATTAATGTGAACGGGCTGAACAGTGGGAGGAAGAGGAGAAGGGTGTTTGATTATATTAAAAAATGTAAGGTAAATATTGTGGCGATACAAGAAACCCATATAAAAAGGAGCGAGATACATCTCTTTAAAAGGGATGCTATAGGGGAGATGTTTGAAGCCTCGGCGGGGGGGAAAAAGGGAGTAGCTATCTACCTGGACCCAACTTTGAAACCAAAATTAGAATTCAAAGATCCCGAGGGTAGATACATAGACGTGACGATACAAAATGCAAACGAAAGGACTTTAATCTGTAACGTATATGCGCCAAATGACTCCAAGTCAAAAAAAATTGAGATGGTTGAAGCGAAAGTAATGGCGGGGGAATTTGACAGTTTAATCCTACTTGGGGACCTCAATGGTGTGATCGATCCCACCCTTGACAAAAGCACCCCAAACAAAGGTAGAAATAACATAGGTAGCAAACTCCCCAGGTCGTTCTTCAATTTAAAAAAATATTGGAATACGGGATGTTTGGAGGGAGGTTCACCCCACAATTAGAGACTTCACCTTCTTCTCTGACCAACACCAAACATGGTCAAGAATCGACCATATTTTGGTATCTGATAACCTAGTCAGCCAAGCGAGATCGGTTAAGATCCTCCCACGCCATGTATCCAACCACTGCGGAGTGGTCTTGGAGTTATACGATAGAAAGACAGAATATTCCTGGAAATACCCAGCTTTCTTACTAAAAGATAAGGAGCTACCAGGCAAAAGTAAAAAAACACTGAAGGAGTTTTTTGAAATAAATAGCAAGGACAATAACAACACAAGCCTTATATGGGATACAAGTAAGGCCTACATGAGGGGGTTCTTTATGAAACATCAATCCATAAGTAAAAGGAAAAAAGAAAAAGAACAACAAGAAACCCTAAATAAAATAAGAAAGGCTGAGGCGAAGTTAAAAAGCAACCCCAAGAACAGCCAGACCCAAAAGGAACTAAAACTCCTGCAAAAATAACTGGAATTTTATGAACTAGAAAAGATCAGGAAGAATCTAAAATTCCTGAATCAAAAATACTTCGAACATGCAAATAAGCCCGGTAGAATGCTTGCGTGGCAATTAAAAGAGAGGAGAAAAAGAAATGTTATTTACAAAATAAAAGTCAACCAAACCGAAATTATCTCAAATGCGGAAATTTAAAAAGCCTTTGAGAACTTCTTCTCAACCCTATACTCTTTTTTAAAAAATAATAGTTTTTATTGTTTTAAAAACAGTGAATAACAAACAAAATACAACTGGGCTTACATACTAGCCCTTACAAAGCTCATGTGGGAAGAAGGGTATAGGGTAGGGGGAGGGAGGGTAGAGGGCGAAACAATAGGAATAAACAGGGGGGTTTATCACACAACATTTTTAACAAGATTAAAATAAAGACGGGTTGACTTCACCAGGTGGTACAGACATGTTTGTATTAGGCTTCTGTGTTGGCATCACACTTCTCTCCCTCATAACCAGTAACCCTTTAAATCTATTTTCTTGTTATTTTATATATATATTATAAAAGGATTCCATACTTCCTTGGACTTAGAGTCTTCATTTCCTCTTAGCATGTTAGTTAGTTTATCCATTTCTGCTATTTCTAGTAATTTGGCCAGCAGCTCTTCTTCCTCTGGAGTCTCTCTCTTTTGCCAATATCTGGCCCAAACTATCCTGGCCGCCGTAGTCACATAACAGAGCAGTTTTTCCAAGTTTTTATCCAAAAGGTTGTTATCTGTAATGTTCAGGAGAAATAATTCAGGCTTCGATTCGAATTTAACTTTTAACATTTCCTGAAGGAGTTTATGTACTTTACTCCAGTATATTTTTATCCTCCCACATGTCCACCACTGGTGGTAGAAAGTCCCCCTATCCTTTTGGCACTTCCAGCAAAGGTTGTTTCCATTCTTGTAAATTTTACTCAGTTGTGTCGGGGTGATGTACCACCTATATAGCATCTTGAAGTAATTTTCCCTTAAAGAGGAGGCGTATGTATACTTGGAAGTATACTTCCATAGTTTTTCCCAATTTTCCAGTGTTATGTCATGCCCTATGTTATCGTGCCATTTTGTCATGAAGGCTTTTATTGGTTTTTTTTTGGTGTTGGTTCATTAGTATGTGTTTATATAGTTTACTTACACCCTTCTTTTCAGATTGTAGTAGTATTTTTTCTCTGGCAGTTAAATTTTCCTGCCAGCCTCTTTTTTTATCTATCAAATATTTCTCTTTCAGTTGGTTATATTGGAACCAGTTTAGCTTGAGTTTTCCAATATCTTCTTGGGGTCTCAACTGCCAAGTGCCTTGTTCCTTTATTAGCAAGTCCATATATGTTAACCACGAGTCTTTATTGGGTGTGGCAATTTGGAATGCTTCTAGGGGAGAGGACCAAATTGGGTGTTTGTTTATGATATTTGTTTTATGTTTTTCCCAAACTTTTAGCAATGGTGCTCTTATTATGTGGTTATTGAAATTTTTGTCTTGTTTTAGCTTATCATAAAGCAAATACCCATGCCAGCCGAATCTGTTTTCCCAGCCTTCCAAATTGAGCAATTGTTTATCTTTTAACTCTAACCAGTCTTTTATATTGATTAAACAATTTGCGTCATAATATGCTACCAGATCTGGTAAGCCGAGTCCCCCATTTTGTGGCAACTCCTGCAGGTACTTCTGTCTGATTCTCGCTTTCTTTCCCCTCCAGATAAAGTTGGTCAAATCTGTTTGCCATCTTTTTAAGATGGTCTGATTTTTCAATATTGGTAGGGTTTGGAATAAAAAGTTTAGTCTGGGGGATACTTTCATTTTAACAACTGAGATCATGCCCATTAAGGATAAATTTAGGTTTTTCCAATTGTGCAAATCTTTTTTGATTTCTTTCCACACACTTTCATAATTGTTTTTGACTAGCTGGCAGTTTTTTGCCGTTATAGTTATGCCTAAATATTTTATTTTTTTCGAGATGGGTATACCGAACCTTTTTTCGATTTCTTGCATTTCTTTTTTATCAATATTTTTTTAGTAGGATTTGGGATTTTAATTTATTTAATTTCAGTCCTGAGATATTACCGTATTCTTCAATTTTCTCCATCCAGGTCCCCATGTTTACTATTGGATCGTCTATCAGGCATGCTAGATCGTCCGCAAAAGCGAGTACTTTGTATTCTGAGTTTTTAATTTTTATGCCCTTGACTTCCTCGTCTTTCACCAGATCCCTTATTAAGAGTTCTAAAACAAAATTAAATAGCAGGGGGGAAAGGGGGCATCCCTGTCTCGTTCCTTTTGCGATTTTAAATTTTCTTGAATTGTAGCCATTTACTAATATACAGGCTTCTTGGGATTTGTAGATTGCCATTATTGATGTGGTAAAGACATAGCCCATATCCATTTCCCTTAGTAGACCTGCTATTAGGTCCCAGCTTACTCGGTCGAATGCTTTCTCCGCATCCAGAAATGCCAGAGCAGCTTTCGAACCGATGTTTTTGTCTAAATACTCTATCACATTTATGATATTTCTTATATTTTTTTTTCATATGCCTTTTTGGCAAAAATCCAGTTTGGTTGTACCCTATCCAATTATTCAGGAACTGTTTAAATCTTCTGGCCAGAATGTTAGCAAAAATCTTATAATCTAAGTTCAGCAGGGAGATGGGTCTATAATTCTGGACCGATTCCGGGTCTTTCCCTTCTTTGTGAATCACAATAATTTCGGCTGACTTCCATGTGTCTGGTATTGTTTCTTTTTTAATTATCTCATTCAGAACTCTTTTAAAATATGGTATTAGTTCTTCTTTAAGTATTTTATAATATCTATCTGTCATCCCGTCCGGGCCTGGAGCTTTCCCAGTTTTCAAATCTTTAATTGCGTCATCGATCTCTTTGTCAGTGAATTCCGCATTTAGAAGGTCTCTCTCCATTTCTCCAATATGTTTAATTTTCTGTTTATTCAGATAGTCTTGAATCTTTTCTTTATCTATATTATCATTGCTGTATAGATTTTGATAATAGGTGGCGAATTCTTGGACTATTTCTGCATCACTAGTAAAGCTTTTCCCCTCTCTTGTTATTTTTTATTATATTATTTTTCTGGGATTTTTTCTTAAATTGGAAGGCAAGCCATTTGCCTGTTTTATTAGAATTCTCAAAAATTTTCTGTTTCAAAAATTTTAGTTTCTTCTCCACCTCTTCCATTGTTAACATATTTATTTGATTATTAATATATTTTATTTTTACATCCAGTTCCTTGTCTTTTGGGTTTGCTTTTAGTTTACTTTCCCATTTTTTTAGCTCCCTTTGCAATTTTTCCATTTCTCTTTTTTTTTCTTTTCTTTTGTGGCTTGCTTGCACTATAAAGTTCCCCCGCACTACAGCCTTACTGGCTTCCCATAATGTTAGCGGGTCAGTATCTGACTGGTCATTTAATGTGAAGTATTCTTTGATTAGTTCTTTATTTTTTAGGATTTCCGCCTCGGATTTCAGGAGCGAGTCTTCTAGTCTCCATTTGTACTTTCTTTGTCCCCACCTTCTTCTAATCTCCGTGGGAGCATGGTCAGAGAGAGTTCTCGGGTATATTTCAGCTTGTGTGACTTTAGAGGCCAGATTTTTAGAGACAAGAATCATATCGATTCTTGACCATGTCCTCCCACTTCCTGAGAAGTAGGTATAATCATGTTCTTTTGTATTTTGCCATCTCCACACATCTGTTAGTGAGTTTTCCTTCATCATGTTAAAAAAGGAATTTGGTAGCTTGCATTTATTGGGTTGTTTTTTGTCTGAGGTATTTTTTTATCTAGTTCCGGATTAATTACTCCATTAAAGTCTCCGAGTAAAATACATTCCTCCCATTCCCAAGTTTTTACCTTCTCATTCAATTCTTCAAAAAAATTCACTTTTGGACCGTTTGGTGCATATATACACATCAGCAGTATTTTTTTCCCTCTCAAATTTCCCATGACCGCTATCACTCTACCCTCCTCGTCTTTGTATTTTATTTCAGGGTCCAGACAGGGGTTTACATATATTGCAACCCCCCTTTGTTTCTTTTCAATCGATGATGTAAATAGGGTTCCTAATTTCCGTCTCTCTAATAGTGAATTTTTTGATGTTTTGACATGAGTCTCTTGAATGGCATATACTAGGGCTTTTTGTTTTTCCAAAAAATGGAAAAAATTTGATCTTTTCTGGGGGATGTTTAGCCCATTTGCATTAATGGAGAAACATTTTAACTCCATTCTTTAGTCTTGACCTTCCTCCTCTGTGATCTCCCCCACTTCCTCTGAGTCCACGTCCAATGTTTCCTGGTCCAATTCCTGGTTGCTCTCTTCCAGGTCAGTGTCTCTTACACTTTTCTTGTCCTTGTTGTTGAGTCCACTCTCCTTTCCTGTTCTTCTACTTTCCTCTCTTGTTTGTTCTTTTGGGGGTTGGGACCTTTCATTAGTTTTTGTGCCTGTAGGGCTCCTATTCCAATTTAGGTTGCTGTTGTTCGTATCCAGAGTGTGGTTCCATTTCTTCAAGAATTCTTCCGCTGCCTCAACTGAGTCTTCTCAACCCTATACTCTAAGGACAGAATAGATGTGGAGGAAGTGTCAGCATACATCGGAAAGCAAAAGCTAGATAAGATCCCGGACAACAATAGAGAATCATTAAATAAAGAAATATCCAGAGAAGAAGTAATAAAAGCAATAAAAGGGGCAAAACTGGGGAAAGCAGCCGGCCCAGATGGCTATACCGCTGAATTTTACCGAAACCATGTGGAGGAGATAGCGGATATCCTGTGGGAACTATTCAATGGGGTCCTAGTAGATGGCAAAGTCCCAAATTCCTGGAAGGAATAAAATATAACTTTGATAGGCAAAAGTGGGAAAGATCAAACCAAATTGGGAAACTATAGACCGATTTCTTTATTGAATGTCGACTATAAAATTTTTGCATCTATAATTTCAGCGAGGCTAAAAGAATTTCTTAGTAACTGTGGATACATAAAGACCAGAATGGCTTTTTGCCAAACAGACATCTCAAAACAAATATACGCACTATAATCGACACAATAGAATATTATAAGAACATTAACAAAAAAAGTGGCATTGATCTTCTTAGATGCCGAGAAGGCGTTTGACCGGACAAATTGGGACTTCTTAGACCATTTACTAATTGA
Source organism: Anolis apletophallus (assembly GCA_030556195.1). Taxonomy (NCBI): domain Eukaryota; kingdom Metazoa; phylum Chordata; class Lepidosauria; order Squamata; family Anolidae; genus Anolis; species Anolis apletophallus. The sequence continues at coordinate 10,180 of JARBWK010002577.1, forward strand.
ATTGGATATTGGACACCAAATCAGGAATATAATTAAAGCAATTAAAGCAATCTACCAGGAGCAGAAGGCCAAAATAATAGTAAATAATACCAAAACAAACCAAATTAAGATACAAAAAGGGGTAAGGCAGGGATGCCCGCTCTCTCATCTACTGTTCATTATGGTATTATAAATTCTCTTGAAGGCGAGGAAGGATTGAAAGGAATGCAAATAAAAGGGGGAGTTTTGAAAGTTCAAGCTTATGCCGATGATCTTGCCTTAATTATAGAAGAGCCAAACACCCACATCTTGAGCTGGCTTGAAAAGATAGAGGAGTTCGGTGACCTAGCTGGTTTTAAAATGAACAAGGAAAAATCGCAGATGCTATTAATGAACTTGATGGCAGAGGAGGAGGCAGATATAATTTAAAAAACGGGCCTCACAGTAGCAAAGAAGGTGAAGTATTTAGGGGTGAATCTCACAACCAAGAACTCCCACCTGTATAAGAATAACTATGATGGTGCATGGGATAAAATCAAAAAGGATTTTAATACCTGGTCCAAACTGAAATTATCCTTACTGGGCAGAATTGCCGCAGTAAAAATGATGGCCCTGCCAAGGATGAACTTCCTGTTCTCTTCCCTCCCCATTATTAAAAAAGACTCACAGTTTAACATATGGTCGAGGGACATATCGAGATTTATATGGGGGGGGGGGGGAAGAGACCAAGAGTGAAAATGAAAATCATTCAAGAGAATAAAACTAATGGCGGCCTGGGAGTTCCTAATCTAAGGAAATACTTTGAAGCAAATTGTCTAGCTTGGGTGGGATTATGGTGTAAATTGGACGATAATAGGTTACTGAATCTAGAAGGATTCGACTTGAAATTTAGATTTCATGGATACATAGGATATAATAAAATCACGGCGGATAAAAATTTCAAAAACCACTATGTTAGGGATCCCCTGCTGAGAGTCTGGAATAAATATTTCAGAAAATTCTGTGCTACAACTCCCAGGTGGCTATCCCCTATAAAGATTTGACATATTGGAATGGCGCAGTGTTTTCCCTGAAATCCAAAGAGCAACTCACACAAGAAGGTAAGGAGTTGAACTGGCTTCCCTTTTATCAAATAAAGGAAAAATTTAAATTAGACCTTAAGAAAGGCTTTGAGGACGACCCCAGCGAGTTGGAAAAAGTACTATTGGGCCCGGACAAAAATTCGGTGGGTAAAATCTACAAAATCCTATGTCAAAAAGAGCAAAAGCAAGAGGACTATATGAAAAAGTGGGCAAAGAATGTTGGTTTTAATATTAATTGGCACACCTGGAAAGAAATTTGGAAAAAAAACATATATTCCTCTGCATGCCAAAGTTACAGAGAGAACTGGATAAAACTGATGTATAGGTGGTATCTGTCACCGGAAAAATTAGCCAAAATATATAAGAACACCAAATCCGATTGCTGGAACTGTCGCCAAAAAAAAATGGAACTTTCTTCCACCTTTGGTGGTTATGCCCCAAAGCGGAACAATTCTGGAAAATGGTAAATAAAGAACTGTGTAATTTTTTTTATAAAAAAACAATAGAAGGGAGGCCAGAGTCACTCCTACTGCTCTGCAGTGGCTCCAATCCTTCCTGGAAGGTCGTACCCAGAAGGTGTCATTGGGTGACACCTGTTCGGCTCCACAGCCGTTGTCCTGTGGAGTCCCTCAGGGTTCAGTTCTGTCCCCGATGTTATTCAACATCTACATGAAACCGCTGGGAGAGATCATTCGGAGTTTCAGAGTAAGGTGTTATCTGTACGCAGATGACGTCCAGATCTGTCACTCCTTCCCACCTGTCACCAAGGAGGCTGTCCAGACCTTGAACCGGTGCCTGGCCGCTGTGTCGGACTGGATGAGGGCTAGCAAATTGAAACTAAATCCAGACAAGACAGAGGTCCTCCTGGTCAGTCGCAAGGCCGAACAGGGCATAGGGTTACAGCCTGTGTTGGATGGGGTTACACTCCCCCTGAAGACGCAGGTTCGCAGCTTGGGAGTGATCCTGGATTCATCGCTGAGCCTGGAACCCCAGGGGGAGCTTTTGCACAGATAAGACTCGTGCGCCAGCTGCGCCCGTACCTTGGGAAGTCTGATCTGGCTACGGTCATCCACGCTCTGGTCACATCCCGACAGATTACTGCAATGCGCTCTACGTGGGGGCTGCCTTTGAAGACAGTTCGAAAGTACAATTAGTCAGCGGGCGGCAGCCAGGGTGCTAACGGGAGCTACATACGGGGGAGCATACCACCCCCTGTTGTGTCAGCTCCACTGGCTGCCTGTCAATTCCGGGCTCAATTCAAAGTGCTGGTTTTGACCTTTAAAGCTCTATACGGTTCTGGCCCAGCTTACTTGTCCGACGCATCAGCCGCTATGTCCCACCTCGTAATCTAAGATCATCCGGGAGGCCCTGCTCTCGCTCCCGCCTCACGTCTCAGATGAGGCTGGTGGGGGCGAGGGATAGGGCCTTCTCAGTGGTGGCTCCCCGCCTGTGGAATGCTTCCTATTGATGTACGATCCACCACATCCCTCCTGGCCTTCAGGAAAAAGTAAAATCCTGGCTGTGGGACCAGGCATTCGTACACCAGCACAAGGCAGCATTTTAGATTGGTTTTAATGAAAGTGAGTGATTATGGCCAATGTTTTTATGGACTGAACATTGTTTTAATCCAGAGTGAATGTGTATGGTGCTAATGTAGTTGTATTTTAATATATTTTAATTGTTGGAGTGTTTCGGGGTGTATATTGTTATTATGTGGGCATCGAATTGTGCCGTACTGTAAGCCGCTCTGAGTCCCCCCCTTGGGGGTTGAGAAGAGCGGGGTAAAATCCCGAAATAAATAAATAAATACTGGGGATAACAGACCTAAGCTTGAATACCAATGACAAACATATTTACTTAATACTAACCACAGCAGCCAAAATGTTATATGCCCAACATTGGAAATCTCCGAAAGCCCCAACAATCGAGGAATGGTTGGATAAGACGTTAGAGACGATCCAGATGGAGTGGCTTACCGAAGCGTTGAAACCAAATGAAGGTCGCCCGACAACAGAGATGGACTGGTCAAAAGTCAAAAACTATTTCAGCACCGAGCACAAAATAGACCTAATATTGAACTGGAACTTTTAAGAACCTTAATTGTGACTGATGTAACTACCAGATGAAATGATATAACACTATAGTATGAACAAAGATGATTTATAGATATTTTGCTTTATATACCCTTTTTTAGGCACGGTTCAGACATAATGTGAAATGAAATGAAGAATGAAAAATAAGCCACGAGTCGCATCACACACTAAGAACGTACCCTCTCCTCCCCTCCATGTCCCTGTCTGGAGCACCCCCCTTTTAGTGACCCTTTGTGTTCCCTACCCTTTCCCCAATTCCCCTCCCCGCCCTTCCCTGCAACCCCCACCCACCCATTTTGTTTGTTATGTTTTGTTATGTAATGTATTCTATGTCACTTTTTAAAAAATCTCTGAAAACCCTAATAAAGACCATTTATTAAAATAAATACACATATTCCTGGAGGCCAACATGCTACAGGGAGACAAGTTGAAGAAAATAATATAAAGGGAGCAGTTTTTCTGAAGCTTTTAAGGAGATGGGTAAAATCTCTATGTAGAAAACGCCTGCCAGCTGCTCTTCCTCTCACCAGCTGCAATGTGTACATCTATGTCAGAGAGGGTAAAATGGCAGGTATCAAAAGGTCCAGCTAATGGGCATGGCCGACTTACCGGCCAACCCCTTTTGCGGGGTCGGGCTGTCCTCGTCGCCATCTTGGGGAGGTCAGGGGTCTTCTCCTTCCCAGAGACCCTGGGGCGGCACCCAGTTTCCGCCGCCAGGGCCAGCTAAGCCAATGAGGGGCTGGCCACGCCTCTCCTCTCACGTGGCTAGCTGGCCCTCTCTCTTCGCCCAGGCAGCATATTTAAGGCTACCTGGGACTGCCCCAGCACTTGCAGGGGCCAATTCCGGTTGGAAGAGATCCAGGTTTCCCGGCAGCAGAGGCAACAGCAGCAGCTCTGGGTTTGGTCTGCTTGTGGCCTAGGCCCATTTTTTCCTTTCTTTTCCTCCTGGAATGGGGGCGGGGAGGTGTGGTTGCTCCCCCTTTTTTCCCTCTCTGGGCTTGCTGACTTCCTTCCTCCCCCCGTTGCCTTCTTGGTGGTGCTCAGCCTCCCCCCCCCCCACTCCTCTGGCGGCTGCCTGGGACAGGGGTGTGTGTCTCTCCTGCCCCCTCACCCTTACGTTCATGGGGGACACTCCTCCCCTCTCCCCTTAGCTTCCCCTGACCGCACCTGGGCCAGTCTCGCCCTTACCCTTCCCTGTTCCCCGTGCATAGGGCAGGGACCTGTGGGGGCGGGTCTCTGCCTGCCCCGGTCCTCCCTGCCTCTCTCACTGCGGCCTCCTGGCTCTGCGGGCCCATGCCCATGCCCATGCTTCTGGCCGCTTCTTGCTCCTCCTGGCGGGGCCTGTGGGCTCCGCCGAGGCAGGGGTGGGTC
>JARBWK010002578.1:0-14690 GCA_030556195.1 Anolis apletophallus
TCCTGCAACTGCTTGTTACTAGGCATTTCCCTTTCGAACTTTGCTCTTGTCTGAACTCTCTGCTTTGGCTGATAATTTTCCACTATTACCTCAGCTAAAGCCCCTTCACTAGTAGAACCAATGGGTTGGGCTAGATGGCCTCAAGGGTCCCCTTCAACCTATGGAATCAAGAAAACACTCATCCTTTGCTATGGAGGTTCAACATTCCTCCAAAGATTACTGGCCTACAAGACTCCCAGAATAGCCTATGGCAGTGTTTCCCAACCTTTTTTGACCCGCGGCACACTTTAAACATTTAAAAAATCCGGGGGCGCACCACCAATCAAAATGACACAAAATGACACTCTAACACAGTAAAGAACAGCTGGGGGATGGTGGCCTGCTAGGAACAGCTGCTGGGAGTGCCGAAGCCGGGGGAGGGGTTGCCATGAAGCCATGCCCTGCCCCTCCCCCAGGCTTCAGCTCTCCCACAGCTTCTCCAGCCTTGAGGGGGCAGTGCCAAGCCAGCGGTGGCAGAGCCAGCACAATGCTGGCTTGGCACTGTCCCCTCAAGGCTGGAGAAGCTGTAGGAGAGTGGAAGCCGGGGGAGAGGGAGGAGCCAGGCCATGCCATGCCCCGCCCCTCCCCCCAGCTTCAGCTCTCCCATAGCTTCTCCAGCCTTGAGGGGGCAGTGCCAAGCCAGCAGTGGCAGAGCCAGCACAATGCTGGCTTGGCACTGTCCCCTCAAGGCTGGAGCAGCTGTGGGAGAGCTGAAGCCGGGGGAGGGAGGGAGCCAGGCCGCACCATGCCCCGCCCCCTCCCCCGGCTTCAGCTCTCCCATAGCTTCTCCAGCCTTGAGGGGACAGTGCAAGCAAGAGATGGGAGTCATGGCCCCCATCCCCGGCACCACTCTCCGCCCTGACTCCCGCCCCTCACTCACTGAAGCTGCGCGGAAAAGGAGGAGCATGAGCAGTGGACAGGTTTCAGTGGGCGGGGCTCCTCCTCCACGTGGCTTCAGCGAGTGAGGGGCGAGAGTCATGGCGGAGTCATGGCGGATTGGAGGCTGATGTCAGGCCCCAAACCCCACAGGCCTCAGTTTCCCATGAACAATACTGTAGCCATGATAGCTTTAAGATCCCTTCCAGGCCTGCCTGTCTTTCTCACGAGAGCCTGGCACCAAGTATGCAGGGTGAACTGGTCAAGGTTACCAAAGCTAGCCTGGGCGATAAGCAAAGAGGCCCAGGACTGAGACAAGCCTGACTCCCCTTTGCAGCTGGGGCCGCTAATGAGGTTTACATTCCTGAAAAGCTGAGGTAGCTGAAACATCAGCTACCATCCATCATGCCCACTTTGACACTCACCGCAAGTTGCGTGACCAAAGATCAAAGGGTCTGGACAGTATATCCGTGTGGAGTTGGCCCTGAGCCGTATCTCGTGCCAATGACGCTTCCAGGATTATGGATCTCTGAAAGAGGCCGCTGGGCCTTCCTAAAGAACTCTGCCTGCCTATAGTGGATCTGGCCCGTTTGGGCGAAGCCTTGCTCCATTGCTACGTTCCTGCTCGTTCCTGAAAAGTCTCCTCTTGCTAATGAACTTTGCTTGTTCCTGAAAGGACTTTCCTTGCCACTCAATCCAGCTTGAATCTAAGGGAGACTTCCTTTGCATTTGAATCCAGCTTTGTTCCTGATTGCTCCCAGCTAAATCCTGATTAATACGGGACTATTTACTCATTGCTTGCTTTCAACATCTTTCCTATACTTTTATTCTCAATAAACCTGTTGTATCACAGCTGCTTGCGTGGTTTATCGAGGGAGGTCTTGGTCCCAGGCCTAGAGGACGATAGCTGGCTAGGGAAACGGTCGAAGGAGGTGGCGCCCCGGCCCCTTCTTCTGTTTCTTCGCCGCCGCCCAGCCCTTCCTCCTCCTCCCCCAAACAGCAGGAGTTCGGCAAGAGGAGGGGGAAAGGAAGGGGGGCAGAGAGCTTTTCTCAGCAGTTGGGAAACACTGTCCTATGGTGAAGAATGCTGGGAGGTGCAATCCAAAGACATTTGGAGCACCCCACTCCTACTGAACCTAATCAATTCAGATGGGAATGCCATAGCTATCCAGTAGGCATGAGAAAAAAGTTATGAAAATGAAATGATTCGGAAGAAATTCGTAAGAAATGCTACTTTTGAGTATTTCCGCATCTGGAACGCCAACCAGGAAGTGGACTTTCTTTATAGAACTTCGGGGGCCAGGATTTTCTTATGTGTCGTTATTAGGTCGTAGGGGGGGGGGGGCACCCTCCTTCTCTCTCACCACCCTCCCGCCTCCCTTGCCAAAAAGTATTATGGCAAGGCAAGCCCTAAACTCGCTCCTTCTTTCGGCTGGAAGCCTGGAAAAAATGTAAACAGAGAGGTTTACTCAGAAGTAAATCTGCAAAGGAGGGCACTTTGGATGAAGGGCCCTCCTTTGTGGATTTACTTCTGAGTAAACCTCTCTGTTTACATTTTTTCCAGGCTTCCCTGCCTCTCCTGCCTGCCAGGATCTAAAGCATCAAAGAGTATTGGGGTGAGAAACCAACCTAATGTATAATAGAATGAATGCTACTGTAAGTGCCTAATATTATAAGTAATCCAACTGGTCATATACCTACATTCCATGCACCTGCAATGATACAGCAGTAATAACAATGGGTATAAGAAGAGGTAAAATTCAAACCGAAGTATTCTTACTGTGGTGCCTCCTCAAACTGCAAAAGGCTCTTCTCTATGAGCCCGGGAAAAGCCAAAACCCCGGACACAGCGTTTGCTGCCTGGGTGCACACACATACATATTATTTTGGGGGATTTGCTGCAGAATCCGGGCTCATAGAGAAGATTCTGCAGCAAATCCCCCCCCCCCCCCAAAAAAAAGGTATGTGTGTGCACCCAGGCAGCAAAAGCTGTGCCCGGGGTTTTGCGTGTTCCCGGGCTCAGAGAGAAGAACCTTTTGCAGTTTGCACCGCTTGAGGAGGCACCACAGTCAGAATACTTCGGTTTGAATTTTACCTCTTCTTATACCCATTGTTATTACTGCTGTATTATTGCATGTGCATGGAATGTAGGTATATGACCAGTTGGATTACTTATAATATTAGGCACTTACAGTAGCATTCATTCTATTATACATTAGGTTGGTTTCTCACCCCAATACTCTTTGATGCTTTAGATCCTGGCAGGGCAGGAGGAGTGGGCGGCTCTCCCTGCCCCTTCTGCCTGCCAGGATCTAAAGCCTTGAAGAGGCTTCATGAGGGGCCAACTTCAGCCCTCCAGGTGTTTTGGACTTCAACTCCCACCATTCCTCACAGCCTCAGGCCTCTTCCTTTTCCTTTCAGCCTGGGCAAACTTGGGCCCCTCGCTCCCTCAGGATCGGGGTGAGAGAGGCAGCGAGGAGCAAGGGGGGGCTCCTCCTTTTTTTGCTGCTTCCAAGAATAGAATACCCCCCTCCCGCCCGACCTCCGTCCTATTTGGAGAGTCCCATCTAGAATTCAGTGTGATTTATTCAAGTTTTGGCCTACAACTCCCAGAAATCCCAGCCAATTTACCAGCTGTTAGGATTTCTGGGAGTTGTAGGCCAAAACCATCTGGAATGCGCATGCGCTGGCATACGAAATACTAACGAATTTCGTTAGTAATTAAGTTACCTTTTAGAAATTTTTGGAAATTTTTTGTAAGTCTTTCTATTACTAATAAAAAAATCCCCCCCCCCCCAGTTGGTTTTAGAACCACGATTTTTGGGTTCGAAACCATGCCTACTATCCAGGGATTGGTGGGCTCAAACTGAAAGCAGCCTCTTAGCCAACACAGCCTATGGTGAAGAATGCTGGGAGGCGCAATCCAAGAAGGGCCCTCCTAAACTAAGTCATTTCAGTTGCCCCCGAACCCCTTACCCAGGCAGATGGGATGCCAAGCCCCCAGAATCATGGTTTGAGGAGGAAAACACGTTACATTATATAACACAATTTTTGTTCCTGGGTTATCAATGTCATTCTCTAATTGGTTCGTATCAATAAAACATGGGGAAAGTTTATTAAACTGCAACATTTTTCTTTTTGCGGGAGAGACATCCCGCAGCACATTTTGCTCTAGTTATTCAATGAGTATCTCATCAAATCTCAACCTATTTTGTGGCAGCCACAAAAACGGGTTTTTTGGAGTAGAAAAGCTACTTCCCAAGTAAGGAGTGCACAATTAAACAGGAATTAACACTTTCATGCCAGGAACAGAACATTTGCCAGGATGGCAGCCAACCAACATGTGGCCTTTGCTTTGGGCTGAATGTCTCTTGTGCCTTTGCTCTTTCTGTTCCGTGTATTCTGCCCAAGAACGTGGAAGGAAGAGAAGCAGAGCCTTTCCATCTGAAAGAACGGAGCAATTGCGTGCATTTAATGGCGTGACACACACCATCCGAACGGAAGATGGCTTCCAGGGCTCAGTATGCCCCAAACTCCGCTCAGAAGCGTAATGGGAGTAAATTGAACTGGTGGAAATGGGTCACTAGGAACCGGGGCAGAGTCAAGCATGGCTTCCAGGCCTCCTTCCTGGCCCTGGGCTTTGCTTGAATGTAATTACATTTTTGTGTTCAAAACCCTGACACTTCCATCTGACCTCGCCGGTGTTGTGCCAGCTCGTCCGCCCATCCAGGCCCCCAAGGACTCAGTCTGCGGTCTGTGAGTTATTTGGCTCCAGACCGCTTATAGGGTTGACTTGGACTCTTTGTTTGCGCCGCTTGGGTCCCGTTTTTTGTGCTGGACTCACTATTTTGATGTATGTATATTTAACTTGTGAGAAATATATAGTTTGTATAAAATTGATATATTGACATACTGTCACATAGATATGATGCTCACTAATATGCGCCTTTGATTGCTCACTATAATACATTTATATATGTTTGCTACTCTATAGTGGTTTCATTTGCGCCGCACTCCAGTCCAGCCCTTACTTTTGTTGGCTTTAGCATTGTGTGTTTGTATTAGTTTCCATTGAGCATACTCATTGTTGTGTATTGACTTCCATCCGACCTGCATGAAGGAGAGGTTCAGCCTTTCTAAGGAAGCTTTGTAGCAGATCTTGAGGCAAATGTTGTGGATTTCTTTGGGGACTGCAATTCCCAACACCCCCAAAACAGCACACCTGGGAGTTCTATATTTCCCTTTAAAAAGGAATAGGGAGGAGTGACTTTCCGATTTGTTCCAGGTTTAATGCAGGCTTTAAAGAAAATATCCATAGCACCCCATTTTGGGAATGAAGTCCAGTACATTGGAGAGCTCCTCCATCATGCGCAAATGCTGCCCTGAAATGGGTTCAGCGCCTTGGATAATATATCTTTACAGCTTGGAATAAAACACAGGGAAGAAGCACAATGCAATTCCATGGGAAGGAGCTAGAACTACACATTACTTCTCAAACAGACGTAAGAGTACTGGCAGCCCACTCCTTGCCTTTTCCCATCGTGCCTGTTTTGAGCCTAAAATCCCCAAATCAGTGTACTTCCTAACTGAATGAGTAAGTGGATTTTAATCAGGTGTCTTCCTTCCTTCCTTCCTTCCTTCCTTCCCTCCCTCTCTCCGTTCCTAACTCCTTCCACCCTCCCCCTTCCCATTTTTCCTTCCTTCTTTCCCATCTTTTCTTCCTTCCTTCTTTCTTCCCTAACTCCTTCCATCCTTCCACCTTCCTTTCTTATCTTTCCTTCTTTCCTTTCTTTCTTCCTCCCTAACTTCTTCCTTCCTTCCTCACACCTTCCTTCCATTCCTTTCCTCTCCTTCCTTCCCTCCCTCCATCTCCTTCATTTCTTTATCTCCTTCTCTTTCCTTCCTTCTTCCTTCCTTCCCATCATTTCTTCCTTCTTTCCTTCCTAAACTTCCCTCCTTCCTTCCCTCTTTCCTACCTTCTTCCTTCCTTCCCTCCTTCCCTCTTCTCTTCCACCCTCTTTCCTTCCCATCTTTTCTTCCTTCCTTTTTTCTTCCCTAACTCCTTTCATCCTTCCACCTTCCTTTCTTATCTTGCCTTCTTTCCTTTCTTTCTTCCTCCCTAACTTCTTCCTTCCTTCTTTCATCACACCTTCCATTCCTCTCCTCTCCTTCCTTCATTCCTTTATCTCCTTCTCTTTCCTTCCTTCTTCCTTCCTTGCCATCATTTCTTCCTTCTTTCCTTCCTAACCTTCCCTCCTTCCCTCTTTCCTTCCTTCCTCCCCTCTCTCTTCTCTTCCTCCCTCTTTCCTTCCCATCTTTTCTTCCTTCCTTCTTTCTTCCGTAACTCCTTCCATCCTTCTACCTTCCTTTCTTCTTATCTTTCCTTCTTTCCTTTCTTTCTTCCTAACTTATTCCTTCCTTCTTTCCTTCCTTCCATTCCTTTCCTTCCTTCCCTCCCTCCATCTCCTTCATTCCTTTATCTCCTTCTCTTTCCTTCCTTCTTCCTTCTTTCCCATCATTTCTTCCTTCTTTCCTTCCTAACCTTCCCTCCTTCCTTCCTTCCTCCTTCCTTCCTTCCCTCCCTCTTCTCTTCCTCCCTCCCTCCTTCCCATATTTTCTTCCTTCCTTCCTCCCTCAGCTTCTTCCTTCCCTCCTTCCCATCTTTTCTTCCTTTTTTCCTATCTCGTCTCCTCCCTCCCTCCTTCATCTCCTTCCCTCCACTCCTCTCCTCCCTTCCATACCTCATCTCCTTCTCTTTCCTTTCTTCCTTCTTCACTCCTTCCTTCCCATCTTTTCTTCCTTCTTTCCTTTCTTCCCACCCTTGTCTGTCTCCTTCCTCTCCTTCTCTTTCCTTCCTTCCTTCCTTCCTTCCTCTCCCTCCCCTTCCTCCCTTTAAACGGAGTCAAACGCTTCCTTCCAGGATGCCAGGATGATGAGCACATAAAAGGAGAGTGGATCACAGATCTGGCGCTACAGGCCTCGTGTCGCCACGCTGTTCTACCACAACGCCGCCGAGCCACCTTCATGCATTTTTCATGCGCCGCTCGCAAAAAACAGAAACGGGCCTTGTTTGGGGAAGCGCATCTGCCTTGACATCGTCATCATCATTATTGGCGGCAGAGGCATTGCTCGTAATGGGCCGAGTCTGATGGTGGGGAAAAGATACTAGTAGGTGGGCCTCCCCAGCAGTGCAATGCCTAGATAGCCCCGATGCAACAGTCGCACCACACTTGTGAATAGGAACACAGGAAAGGAAACAAAACACACAATAGCATATCTTCCGGACTACAGCTCCCAGCATCCTTAGACCAGGCCTGGGCAAACTTTGGCCCTCCAGGTGTTTTGGACTCCAACTCCCACAATTCCTAACAGCCTACAGACTATTCATGGACTGCAACTCCCAGCAATCCTCCTGATAGATAAGATACATAGATCTATATATATAAAGGAAGAGTCGTCATGGAAAGACCGTCCCAAACAGAGAAACCTTACAACGCAGAAACACCAAACTTGCCAACAGAAATAGGCCTCAAGCAAGGTACGTTTGTAGCAAAGAAACTCCCCCCCCCCAACCTAAAAGGCCCCCAAAAAACGAGTAAAAAAACTACATTTCCCAGCATCCTCAGGGGCTGCCAACGACTCTCCCAGCCTCTACATTCTGACAACATGATTGGCTGCCAATAAGGGCAGATTTGCATAACTCCTGTACTGGCCAGCCAACATGAGCATTCCGACCCATAATACACTGTCAGAGGAGGATAAGGCAAAGAGCTGAGGCACAAACACAAACACCAATTCACTTCCCACAGAAACAATTCCAACCCTTACATACTCAGACTTTCTCGCATCTCTAAATAGGGCACAGCAACGTGTGCCGGGTACAGCTAGTTGGATATAGATAGGTATGCAGATAGATCGATCAGGAGGACTGCTGGGAGTTGCAGTCCAAGAATAGGTAGAGAAGGAAGAAAGGAGAGAAAGAGAAGGGAAAGAAAAGGCAGAGGGAAGGAAAGGAAGAGGAAGAGGAGGAAGGAGAGAATGAAAGAAAAAAAAAGGAAAGGAAGGAAAGAGGGAAGGAAAGAAGGATGGACGGAGAGAAAGAAAGGAGGAGAGAAAGAGGAAAGAAAGGTTGACCACAGCAACCCGTGGCGGGTACAGCTTGTATGTGTGTGTGTGTGTGTCATAGCACCTACGCTGTGGAACGCCCTCCCGGCCGGAACTCGGGCTATGAAGGACTTGCTCCCGTTTAGACGGGCCTGTAAAACATACCTGTTTAAGCAGGCCTTTGGTGAGTAAGTCCTGCCCATGCCCCGCCATCTATTCGTTCTTCTGAGGATGATGTGCTGTTCATTGTGTTAACTGTGTTATTAATGACTAGCTGTACCCGGCCACGCGTTGCTGTGGCTTCAACCCCCTGATAGGGCCAAGTTTGCCCAGGCCTTTGGAAGGGAACTGGGGCTGTGAGGAATTGTGGGAGTTGAAGTCAGAACTTTGGCCTTTGAGGGGTTTTGGGACTTCAACTCCCACAATTCCTCACAGCCTCAGGCCCCTTTCAAGGCCTGTGCAAACTTGGTCCTTTCAGGTGTTTTGGACTTCAACTCCCATAACTGGGCAAACTTGGGCCTGTGGAGTTGAAGTCCAAAACCCCTGAAAGGCCCAAGTTAGCCCAGGCCTTTGGAAGGGGATTGGGGCTGTGAGGAATTGTGGGAGTTGATGTCCAGAACTTTGGCCTTTGAGGGTTTTTGGGACTTCAACTCCCACAATTCCTCACAGCCTCAGGCCCCTTTCAAAGGCCTGTGCAAGCTTGGTCCTTTCAGGTGTTTTTGACTTCAACTCCCACAACTGGGCAAACTTGGGCCTGTGGGAGTTGAAGTCCAAAAACCCTGAAAGGCCCAAGTTAGCCCAGGCCTTTGGAAGGGGATTGGGGCTGTGAGGAATGTGGGAGTTGAAGTCCAGAACTTTGGCCTTTGAGGGTTTAGGGACTTCAACTCCCACAATTCCTCACAGCCTCAGGCCCCTTTCAAAGGCCTGTGCAAACTTGGTCCTTTCAGGTGTTTTGGACTTCAACTCCCATAACTGGGCAAACTTGGGCCTGTGGGAGTTGAAGTCCAAAACACCTGAAAGCCCAAGTTAGCCCAGGCCTTTGGAAGGGGATTGGGGCTGTGAGGGTGTGGGAGTTGATGTCCAGAACTTTGGCCTTTGAGGGTTTTGGGACTTCAGCTCCACAATTCCTCACAGCCTCAGGCCCCCTTTCAAGGCCTGTGCAAACTTGGTCCTTTCAGGTGTTTTGACTTCAACTCCCACAACTGGGCAAACTTGGGCCTGTGGGGTTGAAGTCCAAAGTTGCCCCTGAAAGGCCCAAGTTAGCCCAGGCCTTTGGAAGGGGATTGGGGCTGTGGTGTGGGAGTTGAAGTCCAGAACTTTGGCCTTTGAGGGGTTTTGGGACTTCAACTCCCACAATTCCTCACAGCCTCAGGCCCCTTTCAAAGGCCTGTGCAAACTTGGTCCTTTCAGGTGTTTTGGACTTCAACTCCCACAACTGGGCAAACTTGGGCCTGTGGGGTTGAAGTCCAAAACCCCTGAAAGGCCCAAGTTAGCCCAGGCCTTTGGAAGGGATTGGGGCTGTGAGGTGTGGGAGTTGAAGTCCAGAACTTTGGCCTTTGAGGGTTTTGGGACTTCAGCTCCACAATTCCTCACAGCCTCAGGCCCCTTTCAAGGCCTGTGCAAACTTGGTCCTTTCAGGTGTTTTGGACTTCAACTCCACAACTGGGCAAACTTGGGCCTGTGGGAGTTGAAGTCCAAAACCCCTGAAAGGCCCAAGTTAGGGGCCTGAGGCTGTGAGGAATTGTGGGAGTTGAAGTCCAGAACTTTGGCCTTTGCCTTTGGGGTTTTTGGGACTTCAACTCCTTTGATTCCTCACAGCCTCAGGCCCCTTTCAAAGGCCTGTGCAAACTTGGTCCTTTCAGGTGTTTTTGGACTTCAACTCCCACAACTGGGCAAACTTGGGCCTGTGGGGTTGAGTCAAAAACCCCTGAAGGCCCAAGTTAGCCCAGGCCTTTGGAAGGGATTGGGGCTGTGAGGTGTGGGAGTTGAAGTCCAGAACTTTGGCCTTTGAGGGGTTTTGGGACTTCAGCTCCCACAATTCCTCACAGCCTCAGGCCTTTCAAGGCCTGTGCAAACTGGTCCTTTCAGGTGTTTTGGACTTCAACTCCCACAACTGGGCAAACTTGGGCCTGTGGGAGTTGAAGTCCAAAAACCCCTGAAAGGCCCAAGTTAGCCCAGGGCTTTGGAAGGGGATTGGGGCTGTGAGGAAGTGTGGGAGTTGAAGTCCAGAACTTTGGCCTTTGAGGGGTTGTTGGGACTTCATCACCCACAATACCACACACCATCAGGCACCTTTCAAAGGCCTGTGCAAACTTGGTCCTTTCAGGTGTTTTGGACTTCAACTCCACAACTGGGCAAACTTGGGCCTGTGGGAGTTGAGTCAAACCCCCTGAAAGGCCCAAGTTAGCCCAGGCCTTTGGAAGGGTTGGGGCTGGAGGTGTGGGAGTTGAAGTCCAGAACTTTGGCCTTTGAGGGGTTTTGGGACTCAACTCCCACAATTCCTCACAGCCTCAGGCCCTTTCAAAGGCCTGTGCAAACTGGTCCTTTCAGGTGTTTTGGACTTCAACTCCCACAACTGGGCAAACTTGGGCCTGTGGGAGTTGAAGTCAAAACCCCTGAAAGGGCCCAAGTTGTGCCCAGGCCTTTGGAAGGGATTGGGGCTGAATGAAAGGAAGGTGGAGGGGGAGGGCTCCTTACCTGAAGTGGCTGCCCAGGGAGCACCGGCAGCACCAAATCCTCAAGAGGAGAGGATGCCGCTGGGAGGAGGTGGGAGGGGCTGGGGAAAGGGGGAGGGTGTCCCCGCCCCTGCCCGCCCCCGGCTTTTCCTTACCGGAGCGGCAGGGGGGGCGGGAGGGGTGGGAGGGGCTGGGAAGAGGGGAGGGGTGTCCCCGCCCCTGCCCGCCCCCCGCCGCTTTTCCTCACCGGCGGCAGCAGGGGGGAGGAGGTGGGAGGGGCTGGGGAAGAGGGGAGGGTGTCCGCCCCTGCCCGCCCCCGCCGCTTTCCTCACCGGGAGCGGCAGGGGCGGGGGAGGAGGAGGGAGGGCTGGGGGAAGAGGGGAGGGTGTCCCCGCCCCTGCCACGCCCCGCGCTTTTCCTTACCGGAAGCGGCAGGGCTGGGAGGAGGTGGGAGGGCTGGGGAAGGGGGAGGGTGTCCCCGCCCCTGCCACGCCCCCGCCGCTTTTCCTCACCGGAGCGGCAGGGGGGGGGGAGGAGGTGGGAGGGGGGGGAAGGGAGAGGGTGTCCCCGCCCCTGCCACGCCCCCGCCGCTTTTCCTCACGGCGGAGCGGCAGGGCGGGAGGGGCGGGAGGTGGGAGGGCTGGGGAAGAGGGGAGGGTGTCCCCGCCCCTGCCACGCCCCCGCCGCTTTTCCTCACCGGAGCGGCAGGGGGCGGGAGGAGGTGGGAGGGGCTGGGGAAGAGGGGAGGGGTGTCCCCGCCCCCTGCCACGCCCCCCGCCGCTTTTCCTCACCGGAAAGCGGCAGGGGGGCGGGGGGAGGTGGGAGGGGCTGGGGAAGAGGGGAGGGGGGCCCCCGCCCCCTGCCACGCGCCCCCGCCGCTTTTCCTTAAAGCGGCAGGGGGCTGGGGAGGAGGTGGGAGGGCTGGGGAAGAGGGGAGGGTGTCCCCGCCCCTGCCACGCCCCCGCCGCTTTTCCTTACCGGAAAGCGGCAGGGGGCGGGAGGAGGTGGGAGGGCTGGGGAAGAGGGGAGGGTGTCCCCGCCCCTGCCACGCCCCCGCCGCTTTTCCTCACCGGAAGCGGCAGGGGGTGGGAGGAGGTGGGAGGGGCTGGGGAAGAGGGGAGGGTGTCCCGCCCCCTGCCACGCCCCCGCCGCTTTTCCTTACCGGAGCGGCAGGGGGGGAGGAGGAGAGGTGGGAGGGCTGGGGAGAGGGAGGGTGTCCCCGCCCCTGCCACCCGCCGCTTTTCCTTACCGGAGCGGCAGGGGCGGGAGGAGGTGGGAGGGCTGGGGAAGAGGGGAGGGGTGTCCCCGCCCCTGCCACGCCCCGCCGGGCAGGGGGCGGCAGGAGGGCTGGGGAAGAGGGGAAGTGGGAGGGCTGGGGAAGAGGGAGGGGTGTCCCCGCCCCCTGCCACGCCCCCCCGCCGCTTTTCCTCACCGGAAAGCGGCAGGGGGGGGGCGGGAGGAGGTGGGAGGGCTGGGGAAGAGGGGAGGGTGTCCCGCCCCTGCCCCCCGCCGCTTTTTCCTCACCGGGAGCGGCAGGGGGTGGGAGGAGGTGGAGGGCTGGGGAAGAGGGAGGGGTGTCCCGCCCCTGCCACCCCCGCCGCTTTTCCTTACGGGAGAGCGGCAGGGGCGGGAGGAGGTGGGGCGGGAGGAGGTGGGAGGGCTGGGGAAGAGGGAGGGGTGTCGAAAGCGGCGGCAGGGGGGTGGCGGGAGGAGGGGCTGAGGGAGGACGGGAGGCGGCACCCTTGCTCCTCCTCAGCTTGTCTGCGATGTGCGAACGTTCTAAGCGTTCGTGCTGGCAGCGCAGAGGCCGGGTGGGATTTCCGTTGGTATTGGGGGGGGTGTTTTAGGGTGTTGTGAGGTAGCTAGGTCCGGATTTTTTACTGTTGTCTGTACCTCGTGGTCAGGGCCAGTCAGCTGTTGAGTTTGGTGTTTCTGCGACTTATAGTTTCTTTGTCTATATCAATCTTTGCACGACCGTGTCTCCTTTATATATATAGATTATACTGCTGTTGTTTTTAATTGTTTTTAACTGCTTATTGCCTGTATTTTACTGTGCCCTTCGGCTCCTGTAAGCCGCCGCGAGCCTCAGGGAGTCGGCGGCATAGAAGCCCGAATAATAAATAAATAAATAAATAAATAAAAATGTCTGTTTGTGAGTGACCTCAAACCTCCCAAAATATTTCACCAATTGCTTCAAAATTCGGGCACAACATAGCATTCAGACAGACGAATGTTTTTATGTATTCATTTACCTACTATTATATAGATGTCACACCTGTGACAGGTAAAAACATGTTTGGCATCAAAAACAGCGCCATCTGCTGGACGTCCAAGCAACACATTGCAAAGTGACCCCATCAGGGCCACAGCTGCCATTAGAGTTCTGTGGCTTGGTCACACACACACACCCCAACTTTCCTACCTCCCTCCAGACCAGAACAGAAAAAAGAGTGGGAAAAGGGCAGTGGGGTAGGTAGGAAAATCCAGGCCGGGGTGGGGCACAGGCCCAGGGGAGGGAGTATATATAAGCTTTGGATCGCATCGGGAAGCATTAACACCCCTATGGGGTTTGTTTTGTTGTCTGTGTCCCTCTTCAGAAGATTTCACCTCACTGTCTGTTCCTATGATAACACTGTGCAACATGGTTTTGTTCCTGGGTTATAAATGTAATTTCCTAATTGGTTCTCTCATTAAAACATGGGAAAAGTTAAAACTTTTTTTGCAGGAGAGACATCCCTCAGCACACTTTGCTCTAGTTTTTCAATGACTTAATGTCAGGGGAAACCTTTACCTTTACTTTACCCTATATTTGTATATTATTAGTATACTAATATTATTAATAATATTACTAATAATTTTAATAATAATAAATTTTAATAATATTAGTAATAATAATATTACTAATAGTATATTATTAGTATACTAATATTAGTATATTAGTATATCTATCTATCTATGTATATAATAAAAGTGAATGTTTGTATGTATGCGTGCGGAGGGCGGAAGGATATGTGGCAGCTTTCTGATTGGCTCCCACTGTGGGATTATTTGCATAAGGCCTCTGATTGGCCAGCACCACCAACATTCCAACACTCCTAAAGTGGCGGGGGTAAGGAAAAGGCCTGAGGCAGCCAGGCATGGTGGCAGTTTAAGGCCAAAACACGTTGCGGCCCCCAACAATGACAGAACAAGACCAAACTTGGCACACAGAACCCCCAAGACCCACTTTACGTCCTGGTGCAGTTTGAGGAGGATGGACCATGGATGACGGGACTTACAGTACTTTAACTCACTTTCTTACAGCACTGTGGCCCACACCAATGACGGATCAGGACCAAACTTGGCACACTTTACAACCTGGGGCAGTTTAGGGCAGGATGGGCCACAAATGATGGGATTTGCAGTACCTTCACCCGATTCACTTCCCACAGAACACTGTAGCCCCTAAAAATCACAGACCAGGCCTAAACTTGCCACACAGAGTACTCATGACCCACTCTACATCCTGTTGCAGTTCTAAGGGGGATGGACCATGGATGATGGGACTTGCAGTACCTTCACTCACTTCCTGAAAACAATCGACCCTCATCCAATCACCAATAAAGACCAAACCTGGCACACAGAGCCCTCATGACCCCACTCTACATCCTGGTGCAGTTTGGAGGAGGGTGGACCACAGATGATGGGACTTGCAGTACCTTCAGTAATTTTATGATACCACTGCAACTCCCAATAATGATGGATCACGGCCAAACTTGGCAGACAGAGCCTCCATGACCCACTCTACATCCTGGTGGTGTTTGGAGGAGGGTAGACCATAGACGATGGGACTTGCAGTGCCTTCTCTAACTTCCTGACACCACTGCCAGCCCAATCAGTGTTTTTCAGCAACCTTTTGAGCCGCGGCACATTTTTACATTTACAAAACCCTGGGGCACACCACCAACCAAAATGACACAAAATGACACTCTAACACAGTCATACATATAGTTAATA
>JARBWK010002579.1:0-14690 GCA_030556195.1 Anolis apletophallus
TAGTATCATAACAGTATTGTCAACAGTATTTGCCACCTCTGCATCCACACAATATTGGCTGGTGATAATGTTCTGTGTTCTAAATAAATCAATTCTTCAGTTGCAGGATTGTACTCTATTTAGTTAGTTCCAACATTTCTACCCCGCTCTTCTCTACCCCCGAGGGGGGACTCAGAGAGGCCTAACAAAAGGCACAATTCGATGCCAACATAATAAATACAATATAAAACCAAAAACATACAGCATTAAAACACATTAAAATACAATTAACAGTTACACATCATACACATTCTCCTAAGTTAAAACAGTATTTCGTCCATAACAGGAGCATTGAGCCTGTAGCACCCATGGGCCCGCTCAAGGCCACTGGGTGACGCCTGGGGTCCTGGCATTGGGACCGCACAGGCTGGAAGGGACCGGAGGATGAGTTGAAGGCCCAGAGCAAGATTGGTCAGCCGTGCCTTGCCCAGTTCACCTGTAGAGAGTTTAGCCTGGGATCTCGAGTGGGAGCATTCTCCCGGGGGAAGGAGCGACCTCAGGTGGAGATGGGAGGCAGCGAAGCAGATAGCGGAGATAGTTATGAATTCCCAGATGGCCGAGGGTTCCCAAGAGCTGGCCGGGCAGCAGATGTGGAGGCTAGCGGCTGGGAACTCCGGGGGAGGCTGCTTCTCAGAAGATAGCGATACTAGGCTGGAAGAGCGGGGCCGTTCACAACAGGCGAGGGACATAGAGGAGGGCAGGAGGAGCTGGCATCTGTCCTAGACCATCGCCGCTCGGAAAGTAGAGACTGGAGACGCCGGGCCCTAGATCAAATTCAGGCTCCAGGGATTAAGAAGAACGGCGTGGGAACTGATCGTCAGTTCTCCGGCCAATGCCTGATCTGAAGGGCGTTGAAGTGAGTGAATCCTGAGCCTAGTTTGGCTCGCCTGTGACCAAGTCCTTGCCTTGCTTCCGATTCGCATTGGGGCGGATCCTGTTTCGGCTCCGGATTGAACTGAGCCTTGCTGCTTTTTACCACATTGCCTTTGATCTACCTTTGAACTTTGCTTACTTACTGAACTGCAGCTTCGTGCTGATTGCTCTATTCTATGAACTTTATAAGTGAATTGCCTTTTTGATTTGTTTTATTCAATAAACATAGTTAGCTCACGCCTCCGTGTGTGTTAAAGGGGCAGTTCTAAGTCGGCGACAGACAGTTGGTCGAGAACCTCGAACCCCTTTTCGCACCACGGACGTGCACTAGGAACCGCCGGCGCATCCAGGTTCCCATCGTCCCCACACTGTCTCATGGCAAACTTGACGATCAGCAGGTGGCGTTGCAGCAGGAGGTGGCGGAGTTCATAACCCGAAGGGCGGCACCTGCCGGGTGAATGCCCCACACGTTTCAATGGACATCCGGGCGGGCGGAAGTTTTTATTGCCCAGGTCAGGATGTACCTGAGCTGCGGCTCAACGAGTTTGCCACCCCCGAGCCCAGGTGGGGTTCGTGTTCAACTGCATGGAGGGGATGGCAGCGACTTGGGCAACTTCCTCATCAATGCAGCGCTCCCTCATGTGGCTACTTGGACACTTCCTGGCGGCGATCCGGGCACCTGGGACCTCCCGTCAACGAGGACCTGGCGGAACGGATTTGGCACGGCTGACCATGAAGGACATGTCCTGGCCCAGTACATTTCCGCTTCCGAGTGTTGGCCAGCCAGACCAAGTGGGAAGTGGCGGCTTACGCTATAATGATCTAGCGGGACTTCTCATCGAGCTTCAACAACAGATGTTACAGTTGCCCGGCCGGCCGACTGGAGGAGGCCATCGCCCTGAGTCTGCGGGCGGAGGCGGCCACGCAACACAAGAGGAGGTGGGGGCAACAACAGAGAAACCGCCGAACAAGCTGGAGGCCGGGACCGCCAGTTTTACAGCCCTGCCAGATTCCTGCTCCCACCCTTTGTGGATGACTCTGAACCGATGCACTGGGCACGTACGAAAGTGGACGTCGTCGAAAAAGGCCCGGCGCCAAAGACTCAACCTTTGCTGGTACTCGTGGGGGCTCGGTCATTTTTCTCGTGACTGCCCCCAGAAACCGCGCAGAAGACCCTCGAGCCTCTGCAGTGGTGGCCAGCGCCCGAGCCTGAGGAAGCCCTTTCAGGCGGCGGGGAAGGGTCCGCGGTAAGAGGGTTCGCCACTCGGCCGCCGTTGCTCATCTTCCTCCGGAACCCACGACTGGACACCTGTTCCTTGTTATGGTCACCCTCTGTCTCCCGAGAAGGGGCCGGCGATGGTCCACGCCATGATCGACTCGGGGCTAACACCATTGACGCAGACTATGCCCAGTCTGCTGGATTACAATTCCTGATCTTCAAGAGCCCAAGGGAGTTCAGACTATTGATGGAGGCCTTGAAAGCTGGGGCTGTGACCCAGTATACCGCTCTCCCACCAGGATGTGGACTAGTTCTCACAAAGAAGAGATTTCCCTTCTCCTGACCAAGCTGTCGGACTTTCCTATTGTGTTGGGGTTGTGTGGCTGATGCTCCATGATCCCCAGATCTCCTGGGCCAAGAGACAGCTTGTTTTTTGCTTCTGACCATTGCCAGAGCCACTGCATGATGGCCCGGGCGTGTGCGGCGCAGGAGGTGACCACGGGTGGCACGCTGCCAAGAAGTACGCTGGCTTTTGGGACGTTTTCAGCGAGAAGGAGGCGGAACGGCTGCCTCCGACTGGCCTTATGACTGTGCCATTGATTTGGAACCCGGGAGCCCGATCCCAGGGGGAGGCTCACCCCCCTCTCGACCCGGAGCAGCAGGCCCTTCGCGATTTCCTGGATGAAAACCTGCGAAAGGGGTTCATCCGCCCCCTCGCAGTCGGCGGGGGCGCCCATCCTGTTTGTCAAGAAGAAATCAGGGGAACTGCGGTTGTGTAATGACTATCGGGAGCTCAACAAGATCACATTCGCAATCGCTACCCCTTGCCCTGATCCCCGAGTTGCTGGAACGGATGTGGGGCCGCCAAGTATTCATGAAACTGGACCTCCGGGGTGCCTATAATCTTGTCAGATTCGCCAGGGAGATGAGTGGAAGATCATGCGTTCAGACCAAGTGGGCAGTTTCGAATACCTGGTGATGGGATTCGGTTTTGTGCAATGCCCCGCTTTGTTTCAACATTTCATGAATGACATTTTCCGAGACCTGCTGGATCGTATCTGGCCGTCTATCTTGATGATCTGCTGATTTTTCTCCGGATCAGACCACCCATGACCGCCATGTCAGGAAGTGCCCAGAGACTGCGGGCCCACGGGCTCTATGCTAAGCTGGAGAAGTGTGCGTTGATCTGCGTGAGGTGGACTTTCTGGGCTACCGTATTTCTCCACGGGCATAGCCATGGATGACACCAAGATCCAGGCTGTGGTTGACTGGGCTCCGGCCAGCAAAGGACATTCAACGCTTCCTGGGCTTTGCCAACTACTACAGAAAGTTCATTCCTGACTTTTGCCAAGTGGGGCTGATCCCGATCACCCAGTGCCTGCGGGGTAAGGTGCCGTTCCGTGGACGAGGAGGCGGATGGGTTCCGAGGCTGAAGCAGCTGTTCACCACTCAGCCGCACCAGCACCCCAACCCCCGCACTCCCTTCATCGTGCAGGCTGACGCTTCTGATGTGGCTGTGGGAGCGATCCTGCTCCAACCACAGGGGACGGACTTGTTGCCCTGCGCCTACTATTCCCGCAGCTCACGGCGCCGGAGAAGAACTATACCATTTGGGAGAAGGAGCTCCTAGCCATCAAGGTGGCGTTTGAAGTCTGGAGACACCTCCTGGAAGGGGCCAAATTCCCGGTGGAAGTTCACACCGACCACGGAATTTGGAGCACTTGAAGTCTCAGCGCAAATTGAACCAGAGGCAACAGAGATGGTCCCTGTTCTTTGAGCGCTTCAATTTCCGCATGCACTATGTGACCCCAAGCAGACCAAGCAAGCTGATGCCCTGTCCCGAAGCCGAGTATGTCCGCGAGGGGGAAGGCCTCCCGAGCAGCCTCTGCTCAAGGCGGAGAACTTTGCAGCCGCTCGAACGGCTCCGTGTCGGCCTCGCGGCCCCGCCCGGCCCTGTGGATAAGCGGCCGTTGAGTGTGCGGGTTCAGGCCCGCCAACGGACTGACCCTTGGTGCAAGAGCAGCTGACCAGGGGGTGCAGGCTCCGTTTCAGGTGAGAAGCAGGGTGCTCTATCACCGTGACTCTGTTTATGTTTTTCCGGGCCCTGAGCGGGGGGGACATTCTAAAGCTTTGCCACGACACCAAGGCAGCGGGACATTGTGGGCTCTTTCAGACTCTCCAGCTGGTCCGACGGGACTGTGGGTGGCTCAAAGTGCGCCGGATGTGGAGGACTTTGTGGGATCCTGCCCTGTGTGCCAGCGGGCTAAGAACCCGGGGGCAAGCCGCCGGTTTGCTCCAGCCCTCCCGACCCCTTCTGCCCCGTGGAAGATGATTTGACCGATTTCATCACTGATTTGCCCAAGTCAAGGGGGTTCACCACGATCCTGGTCGTGGTGGACTGTCTCACCAAGATGGGACATTTCATCCCCTGTGTGGGGTGCCTACGGCCAAAGAGACTGCTGATATGTTTGTGCAACATGTGTTTGATTGCATGGCCTGCCCGAGAGTTTGGTGACGGACCGTGGTTCCCAGTTCACTTCCCAGTTCTGGAAGGCTGTTCAGAAGCAGCGGGGATTGAGGCGGATGTCTCACGGCCCACCATCCTCAGACCGATGGCCAGACCGAACGGGTGAATGCCACCTTGGAGCAGTATCTGCGGTGCTATGTTAACTACCAGCAAAGCTACTGGGCGCCTTTGTTGTCGATGGCAGAGTTTGCTTACAACAATGCGACGCAGGAATCCATCAAGGAGACTCCTTTCTTTGCCAACTATGGATACCATCCCCGGTTCTACCTCCCGTGACTCCGTCGGGGAAGTGCGGTGGCGGAGGATTGCTGCGAGCTCGCTGCACTTCAAGATTTGCTACGTACTCAATTGGACCAGGCCAAGGCCGACTGGCCACAGCGGATGGCTGACGGCGGCGCCAGGAGGTCCTGACGTCCTGGTGGGGATTGAGTCTGGTTGTCTACCAAGAACCTGCCCACCCAACGCCCGAGCCGCAAATTGATGCGAGATTTTGGCCCCCTACAAGGTGTTGGAGAAGGTGGGCCCTGTTTCCTTCAAACTACAACTCCCAGCGGACATGAAACTCCACCCGGTGTTTCATCGCTCCTTGCTCCGCCCGGGCGAAGGGTGCGGCCTGACGTGACGCCCAGCTGCCTCCTCCCCCGTGATGCGGGAGAGGGCGGAGAGAGGTCGAGGTGCAGGACATCTTGGATGCCCGCCTCCGTTACAGGAAGTTGAGTACTTCATTGACTGGAAGGGTTTTGGCCCGAAGAACGTGCTTGGGTCAAGGCTCGAGATGTACACGCCCGGAGTTGGTGGCTCGTTTCCACCGCAAGTATCCTGACAAGCCCAAGCCCCGAGGGCGGCCCAGGGGGGCCCTGAGGGGGGGGGTGACGCGCCGGGGGTCCCGTTGGCATTGGGACCCGCACAGGCTGGAAGGGACTCGGAGGATGAGTTGGAAGGCCCAGAGCAAGATTGGTCAGCCGTGCCTTTGCCCAGTTCACCTGTAGAGAGTTTAGCCTGGGATCTCGAGTGGGAGCATTCTCCCGGGAAGGAGCGGACCAGGTGGAGATGGGAGGCAGCGAAGCAGATAGCGGAGATAGTTATGAATTCCCAGATGGCCGAGGTTCCAAGAGCTGGCCGGGCAGCAGATGGAGGCTAGCGGCTGGGAAACTCCGGGGAGGCTGCTTCTCAGGAAGATAGCGATACTAGGCTGGAAGAGCGGGGCCGTTCTCACAACAGGCGCAGGGACATAGAGGAGGGCAGGAGGAGCTGGCATCTGTCCCTAGACCGTCGCCGTTCGGAAAGTAGAGACTGGAGACGCGGGCCCCTAGATCGCCGGGGTTCCAGGCCGAGGATTAAGAACGGCCCGTGGGAACTGATCGTCAGTTCTCCGGCCACGTCTGATCTGAAGGCGTTGAAGTGGAGTGAATCCTGGAGCCTAGTTTGGCTCGCCTTAGACCAAGTCCTTGCCTTGTTTCCGATTCGCATTGAGTGCGGATCCCTTGCTTCGTTCGGATTGAATCTGAGCCTTGCCAAGCTTTTACTACATTGCCTTTGGATCTACCTTTTGGAACTTTGCTTACTTTACTGAACTGCAGCTTTGTGCTGATTGCTCTATTCTATGAACTTTATAAGTGAATTGCCTTTTTGGATTTGTTTTATTCAATAAACATAGTTAGCCTTTACTACGTCTCCGTGTGTGTGTTAAAGGGGCAGTTCTAAGTCGGCGATTGTGACAGAGCCATATCCATCAACTTGCTGTTACAAATTCAGTCCAAAGTGCTGTATTGTGCTAATGTGCAAACGCTTGGTCCCACAGCCAAGATTTCACTTTTTTTCCTGAATGCCAGGAGGGATGGTGTTGATCATATGTCACTTGGAAGCCCGTTCCACAGACGGGAGCCACCACCAAGAAAGGCCCTCTCTCTCGTCCCCACCAACCACGTTTGAGAAGTGATCTTAAATTATGAGGTGGGACGTAGAGGCTGATGCACCGAACAAGTAAGCTGGGCCAGAACTCTATTGGTGTTCTTTGCTGATAGAAACTTCCTTGATCCAGTAACGATTTCAGCAAGTAGAATATAGAAGAGTATTATTCTTGTGACCTTCCTGCAGATCAGCTGAAACTGAAGGTTCTTATCCTGAAGAAGCAGATATTGTCCAATGTAACCTATCTGCATTATTTGGGTGTGGGTAGAATCATCTCTGTTCACAGTTAGATATAAATTTAATGGGATCAAAGATGAATGCAGGTAATGTGACTCCCCAATTCCAATTTGTAATGTAATATATAAAGTATACCAAAATAAAAAGTTTATAAAGTTTATAACTGAAAAGCTCAAGATAAACAATGTTGTACTATATTATCCTTCAATCCTAAAACAATCTTGTATCTATAGCAGCAATCTATTGCCTTCATGTAAATCTAATGTCTAATTTTTTAGAAGTGTAATGAAACAGAATGTTATGGTTGGGAACGGCAAGGCAGTAGCAAGCTATTTTTTGGGCCAGAGGCATCAAAACAACAAAAGCATTCAGAAACAAATGAGCAAAGTAATGAATGAGTGAATGAAAAATGTCAACAAGCAATCATGCTAGCAAGCCAGTAGTGTCTACTGGATTCAAATTATTTGACTAGAGGGATGTTGGGATTATCTGATAAAATACACATGGTACACCCTCTCTCCCCCACACACAGATATACCACAAATATTTTGAAGCTACATTTTTCTTTTGTACACAGCCTATGTATTCTGAAAATAGATATTTATAGTTTGCTTTTTCTGTCCTCTGTATTAGCACGTGAATTTTATGTATAGTACTATGAATTATATAACATTAAGAAGAAATTCAAAAACATTCCCATACAAGGTCCCTAAAATTATAAAAAAGAAAAATACAGAACCTTTGCCAATTGCCAAAGACTGATTTGAGGATATTTGAAATAGTGTTCTCAATTCACTTTTTAACCTGCCTAGAATTAATCAAACAGAACCTAAAATTTAACACTTTGTGGGGGGCTCACAATATCCTCATAAAATGAGTTAGAGGTGCTTCTTAGACTATGGCCCTTGATGTGCTCCAGGTTTCTGTCACCAATAGGCTGGCTCTAGGGTTCGTAAAAGTTGTCACCAGCCTGATTGAGGAGTCAGCGGTAACTATTCTCTTGGGATCCAACCAACCTCTGCTCCTCCTTCGGTAGGCCTACTCTTCCTCCTCACAGACGCCGTCCTCCTGTACAAACACCACCTGAAGTCAAGGGCCCGCTTGGAAATAGGGATTTCCTGGCACCCCCTCCTCCTTCTTTTCCTTGAGGAAACCAGGAAGAAGCAACAGCAATCGCCCAACAGCTCCGGCTCCGGTGTCCGCCCCCGGAGCAATCTTCCTCCTGGGTGTCAGCTGGGCATCAGTTCCTCTTCTTCCAACCACGCCACCATCCCAACTGCTGTTGAGTCCCTGAGCATCCTCAAAAGGCAGGCAGTGGGGCAAGGCAACACGGGCGAGTCACAGATGTCTCCAGGAGGTGTGGAGCCCATGTAGAGAGAGGAGAGCAGCTTGCCTATCAAGGCCAGGGTGCATCTGCTTGTTTGTTAAATATTCTCAGTGCTTGGAGCTTTCTCTTCTCCGCTGGGGTGCTTTGCTCTCAGTTTGTTCTCAGTTTGTGGAGTTTAGTTGCTTAGCTGTAGTCAAAAACTCCTCAGTAGTTGTTGCTTACAAATAATATAGATAAGTCAGAGCAACAAAGGGCAAGGGCAGGAGCAGGAGGCGGTGTAAGCAACACGCACAATGTAAGCAAGCAGTAAAAGTTCCAAAAACAATGTTGCACAAACTGCCAGAACTGCCAGAGCTGAGATAAATTGAAGTTTTTGATAGTTCAAGGCCAAATGGAGCAAAATATTAAAGGGAGGAAGGATAAGATAAAGAAAAACAGTCATGATACCGGAGCTCAGCTAAACACCTCTTAACACGCCGACGCCATCTTTCCTCCTCAAGTTCCTTTATTCAGTAAGTCTCTATTATTTGGTATTCTGGGTTATACAGATGTGTGGAAGGACCCTGAGATTGTGGAACTACACCATCAAATGTTTTTTGGCTGATAGAAATCTCTTTTCGATCTCATCACATTGCCAACTTTCCCCATCGTAGAACACAGCAAAGAATCTCATCACATGATGGACAGCATGGGAGCAAACTGGAAAAATATGCTTTCCGCCATGTTATGGGTAAGCGGGTGATGCAGGGCACTGGGCAACAGATTTGCCCCTTCTTCAGGAAAAAAGGTCACAAAAGTAATCCTCTTCCATATCCTACTGGCAGAAATATTTATTGGATCTAGGGAACTTCTATCAGCAAAAGAACACCAATAGTGTACAACCCTGCAACTGAATTATGGAGACAAATGTTGCTTTCCTCCTTCTCCAGGCTCCTATTAATAGGGAGGCTGATGTAGCTGCCAGAAAGAACAAGTGTGCTGCTCCACTGGAGGCAACTTCAAGTAAATCACAATCTTCTTAATATGGAATGCTAAACTGATGGGCACTTTGCAAGCTGTAATGAACTTTTATTGTATTCAACGTATTTTGTAGAAACAGCCTGTCATTGTCATTCAACAAAACCATTCCATCTTTATATTCACTGCCATGGCTAGTAGTCAATAGTGCTATAACAGAAGCATTCATATACAAAAGTTAGTGATACTGATATATAGGAGAAAGAAGGAAAAACTTAATAAATTCAGAAAACATTCTTATTGCAGTGTCATGTTTTAAAATGGTGTAATCATTCAAATATTCTTTAGACTTTTTCATGTGCTTTTTATTTAATCTTAGTTTGTTAAGTTATAATTAGTGTTTATACGTTGGGTTGTATAAATTTTGTTAGTATGGATGTATTGTTGTTGTATTCGGGCATTGAATGTTTGTCTTTTATGTTTGTAATCTGCCCTGAGTCCCTTTGGGGAGATAGAGGGGAATATAAATAATAATAATAATAATAATTATTATTATTAATCCAAGGTTTTGAGGAGCTTCAAGAACCATATTTTCATAATCCCTGAGCAAAATGCACACCTACTGTATGTTATTAAATGGTGAAAATATTTTCAATATCTTAATAAGACCTTTCTTTATGTATGTGTGTGTATGTATATGTGTGTGTGCGTGCATGTGTGTGTGGGAGAAAGATGAAGTCAAGTAAACAAACTGGCTACATAGCTAATAGTATTTATATAGCTAAAATTAGTTGTGCATTCCCAGTTTAATCCATTGTCAATCAAAACATCTCTTTGGATGATCTTAAATATCTTCAGTGCTTCAAATCTGTAGCTGGGAATCTGGCAAAGAGCTGTGTAAACTCTTGACGCAAATGGGATGCCATGGGAGTGAGTTATTCACTCACTAGGTTTTTACACAATTAATTTGGGGTTTACCTGGAAATAGATTATAAAATGTCATGCATTGGGAAAATGATATTGGGGAAGACCTGTAGCTGTGATCAGTAATTGTTAAGAACTATCATCAGGTACATATGGTCAGATACCTTAAAGTAAGCTGATAGCATGCTAATAGTAAAATGGAAGGTGTAATACTGGCAAATGTAAAATAAGAGTGATACTGCTAAATGTGAATATCAATAGATATATGATAGTTTAATAAATCCTCTTACATCCTAAAATAGAAAGAAAACGAAGAAGGGAGGGGAAAGGAAGAATGGTGGGAGGAAAGAAATGAAGAAAAGAGGCAAAACTTGGAACAGTTGTGCTCTCTTTTCAATAGTGCAATGAAACAAATGCTATGGACAAAGTAAAAGTAAATGTCTGTATGCAGCCAGTGTCTACAGAGGCATGAAATTGCATTACTTTAAGAAAAACGTATATGATGAGCATTACTGGCAAAATAACAGATTTTGGAAATTTTACACTTTCTTATTACAGCTTTCAGGATTCCCTCACCACCATGGTGAGCTTGGAGATTCTAGAAGTTGTACCCAAAGTATACATTTATCAAGATCTAAAAGTAAGAATAACTTCAGAAGTACAAAGCTGTCAGGCTTTGAGTTTGTTGAAAGTCTCGAGTTTACCATGTTTCTATTATAGAGAGCATGTTCTGACTGCGGGTGACATCTGATTGAAAGCATTCTTTTGCCATAAAATAAATTGATAGTTTATTCCATACACATTTTTCAAAGAAGATACCTTTTGTGATCATTTTCAACAAATATTTATACATGACAATAAAATCACCGCTCAGTTTACTCTTCTCCAAGTTAAACATTCCTAGTTCCCAATCTGTTCCACAAAGTCTAGTTTCCAGACCCCTTGTCATTTTGATCACTCTTCTCTGAATATGTTCCAGGTTATTAATTTCTGAATTGTGGTATCCAGAACTGGATGCAGTATTCCACATAAGGTATGGCTAAAGTTGAGTAGAATGGGACATTAAATATCTTGATTTGGACACTGTGCTCCTGTTGATAGAGCCCAGAACTGCATTGTCCTGTTTGACAGTGGCATCATATTGCTGACTCATGAGGTCTGGCTAAAGTTGAGTAGAGTGGGACATTAAATATCTTGATTTGGACACTGTGCTCCTGTTGATAGAGACCAGAACTGCATTGTCCTGTTTGACAGTGGCATCATATTGCTGACTCATGAGGTCTGGCTAAAGTTGAGTAGAGTGGGACATTAAATATCTTGATTTGGACACTGTGCTCCTGTTGATAGAGACCAGAACTGCATTGACCTGTTTGACAGTGGCATCATACTGCTGACTAATGTTTAGCTTGCTGTTCTAAAATTCCTAGATCTTTTTACCTCTTCTATAGTCAAGCCATGTGTGTCACTTACCCTATATTTCTATGTTTGATTTTGCCTAACATTTATCCTGGTTTAAATCCATTCTATGTTTTTGTCTGGTATTCTAAACTATTAAGGTCATTTTGATTTCCGATCCTTCCCACAAGGGTGTTCATTCTTATCCCCCATTTTGTATATTCTACAAATTTGATAAATATGTCCTATATTCCATCATCTGACACATTATTAAATATGTTGAACAACAATGAACCCATGTGTGAGCCCTGTGACAATCCACTTGCTGTGTCTCTCCAGGATGAATAGTTGAGTACTCTCTGAATTCCATTCTTCAACTAGTTACAAATTCACCTTATAGCAGTACTGTTTAGTTCACAACTTACCAGCTTGTTGGAACTTATTTATTTATTTTATTTATTTATTTATTTATTTATTATTTGCATTTGTATTCCGCCTCTTCCCGAGGGCTCGTGGCGGGTTACAAGACATACATAGTGATCGGCAGGCAACACTCATGCCGACTCACGAACCAAATAAAACAATGCTATAACCATAAAAATAACAAAAATGATACTAAAAAACATCATTAAAACATTGTTAAAATTACACTAAGTGACAAAAAAAACGGTAACACAGAGTCATAAGTCGATTGAAAGCAAGAGGCGTTATATGTCAACCGAAGGCCTGCTTGAAAAGGAAGGTCTTACAGGCCCTGCGGAAGGGGACGAGCTCCCGTATGGCTCTAGCCTCCTCCGGCAGGGCATTCCAGGCCGTTGGAGCTGCTACTGAGAAGGAGCGCTGCCTAGTTGATGATAGGCGGCAGAGGCGGATCGGTGGAATCTCCAGCAGGTTTTGCTCTGCTGAGCGGAGTGATCTCGGGGATCGTATGGGGCAAGGCGGTCCAAGAGGTACGCAGGCCCTAGACCGTACAAGGCCTTAAAGGTCAACACCAGCACCTTGAAGGTGATTCGGTACTCAATTGGCAGCCAGTGCAGTTGCTGGAGGATGGGCGTAATGTGCTGCCTCACCGGCACTCCTGCCAGCAGGCGAGCAGCGGCATTCTGCACTAGCTTGAGTTTCCGAATCGTCGCCAAGGGAAGGCCAACGAGAGGCGTTACAGTAGTCTAGTCTCGAGATGACCGTCGGTTGGATCACCGTAGCCAGGTCATTCCTGGACAGGTAGGGGGCCAGTCGCCAGCCTGGCGTAGGTGGTAGAACGCGCCACCCTGCTGACCGCGGAGACCTGGGTCTCCATGGTCAGCAGGGAGTCGAACTGAACACCCAAGCTCTTAACAATTGACGACGTGCTTAATTGCTCGCCGTCCAGAGTAGGCAACCGGCACTCATCCCGGCCAGGCCGACCAGGCCATAGGATCTCCGTCTTCGACGGATTCACCTTCAGCCGGCTGGCCGCAGCCAACCAGTCACGGCTTCGAGGCACAGATGGAAGCAATCGGTACGGTATCCGGCCTGCCGTCCATTCGCAGCAGAAGCTGGGTGTCATCAGCGTACTGATAACACTCCAGACCAAAGTCGCGGGCCAGCTGGGCCAGGGGGCGCATATAAACGTTGAATAATAAGGGGAGAGAATGGCCCCTGGGGACCCCACAGTTAAGTGGGAGCCGCCTGGAGACCATCCGCCCCCTCCACGCTGTCCCCGATCCCGGAGAAAGGAGGCCACCCATTTAAGGGCAGTCCCCTGACTCCGGAAGCGGATAGGCGGTGGATCAACAATGCATGGTCTACTGTATCAAACGCTGCTGTCAGATCTAACAAGACAAGCAGTGCCGATCCACCCTGGTCCAGCTGGCGGCGGTTGGTCTGTAATGGCGACAAGCACGGTCTCCGTCCCGTGCCCAATACGGAAGCCGGACTGGAAGGGATCAAATCCAGCTGTGTCTTCTAAGAACTGCTGCAGCTGATCCGCTGCTGCCCTCTCAATCACCTTGCCCAGGAAGGGCAAGTTGGAAACAGGCCGGTAATTGGAGGAGAGCCGAAGGGTCTAAATTCGGCTTCTTCAGCAGCGGTCTTACCATAGCCTCTTTTAATCCCCTGGGAAGACTCCTTGCTCAAGGGAGCTATTTAAGATCGTGCCCAGGGGGTCGTAACCTCTCCTGGCAAGGTCTAATAAGCCAGGAGGGCACGGGTCGAGGAGCAAGTAGTTGGTCTAGCTGCAACAAGTAACTTATCGACAGCTGCTCGTCCAGCAATTGGAAACGGGTGAAGGTGGGCCCGCCGAGTGGCGGCGGAGTCTCGAGTTCGCTAACTGTAGCAAAAGTAGCGGGGATATCCGGCGAACAACGAAATCTTGTCGGTGAAATAATTCTGAAAAGCCTCAGCTGTCGGAGCCAAACCCCTATCATTTGGGACAGTAGGGATCGCTGTCAGAGACCGAATTATCTTAAAAAGTTGAGCCGGGCGTGAACTAGCCGACTCTATCAAGGAGGAATAATATGACTTTTGCTTCCTTGATAGCATGCTCATAAGCCTTTTAAACAGCTTATAAGCTGATTTGAAGCTTCGTCACGGAGTCTCCGCCACACGTCCTCTAGCTGTCTCTTCCTCCGTTTCATCGCCCGCAGGTCCTCAGAGAACCAAGGCGAGCGATTAGTCCGAGGATGAGAGAGCGTCTGGGGCGATTTCTTCAAGGGCGGCGGAAAGACTGGCATTCCAGTGTTCCACCTGCCCATCGACGGATCGCTGGGGGGCTCCCATTCCCTTAGAGCATTCAGGAACCGAATGGGTTCCATAAGTCTCCTCGGGCGAACCATAATAGGTTCGGCACCCTTACCGAGAGGTGAGGCCAGCTCCAGACGGACTTCTAGGACCTTGTGATCCGACCATGGAACCTCTATAATAGAGGCTGGGGTCACACCAATTCCGCAGCGAAAATCAAATCCAAGGTGTGCCCAGCCTGGTGAGTTTGAATTTATCCAGGCAAATTAGGTACCTCTTTATTACTTGTACATTGCTGCATTATTTGCTCTGTTTCACCAGGTTGAACATTGTTTTTCTTGTGGGGAAAAACCAAGGCAAAGGAGGTCCTGAGCAGTTCTGCTTTTTCTCTGTCTGCTATTACATTTACTATCTTCCCTATGCAATGGCTTTTCTGTTTCGTTATTTTTCTTCTTATTTGAAACCTGCCCCCAAACTCCCTTTTATTATTTTTAATCTTGCAAGCAAACTTGTGCTCATTATGCATTTTAGCTTTTCTGACTTTCTCCCCACACATGCTGGCT